>CAIGRK010078914.1:0-13603 GCA_903798315.1 Fraxinus greggii
CAAATATGATGTCCTTACCTTCCTCCTCAGTGGGCAAAATAAAAAGTTTTCATTACTAATGTTATCGAAAAACTGTAAATATGATTCTTTAAATATATGACTGATGCAAAGAATCGTAAGTAATGTTCTCTTGACATGTCAATTGTGAGAAATTTTTATCCTATTCATTTTGACTTCTCTTCCCTCTGGCTGAGGATCTTACCAAAATAAGTTATACTTCCATTATTACATACTCTTTATCTTACTTGAAATCACTCTTGATAAATCATTCAAATTAAAACTTCTTATAATGCAATATTGGGGAAATTTTGCCATCAACTACTGATCGTCCGGAGATTTCGAGTTCTCGGCAACTTTCACCCTTTTCTTCATTAACATTGTCAAATGTATGCATCATATTCAAGTGGAAGAATTTATACAATCCGTCAAAAGAAAACAGTAATTCAATGTCAGAGAAGCCTTAATGGTAGGAAAAGCTAAATTATTGAGAGAAAAAAATTGCACTACCAATTATTGTATTTGTATTGATGGTAATTACAACAACAATCCATACCTCAAAACTACGATGATTAATGTCGGAGCACAAGCATATAACAAGAAAACTTTCCCAATATGAAAATATGCAAGCTACAAAAACCGGCTAATTCAGAGCCTGAGGAACATAATCTATGAACATAGCAATCATCTGGCCACAGACCGACAAATATAGACCACATCAATAGTAAAAATACCAGTAGTTGCTCTTCTTTTGGCAGTAAAATTCCTTGTGGAGTTACTAAGAACATAGAAATTTCGAAACGCTCTTTAGACCATGTACTGCATTCCGACCTGTATTAGGTTTGAATGTGGAACGCTCAAATTTGCAATTTCCCTCCTGCAATTTTTTCTCAAGAAAGCGTAGAAATAATTTATGACAAGCTTCTTAATAAACCATGAATCCTTCCTCGCCCGAATATCTCCATGACCAAGAAGATATACTACCCCACCTTCTTTAGCTTTGCGTATAAAATACAGTTCCTTATCAAGATTTTGCTCTGCATCAAGAAAAGATGGATCAGAAGAAGGCTCTGCCTTCACCTCTTCTGAAGTGCTTGCTTCTGATATGGACTTTCTCATGTCCTCAAACTCGGCCAAGAGAGGTACACCGAGCGAATAAACACTCCCATTGGGAGCTATTAGAACTCTCGAGAAAGAATTCTCTTCAGAATCTGTGTCTTCATCACTGTCACTCTCCAGTGACTTTTCCTGAGCTTCCCTGCGAATGAACTTCTCAAGACTCTCAATCAGCAATTGCTCAAAGGTCTGGTGGTTTTCCTTTCGAACATCCTTGTAACCATATCTGTTCATGACAGTGTTGGACAAAACAATGAGTGCCTTCTCTTTCTAAAAAAGCCTCAAGATGGCCAAATGAAGATTCGTCTATTCTATCTAAACTGCATATCATAACACCAGATGGTTCTCAATGGATTCACTACAACGGGTCGGATACCACATATTTGGAAATGCAGCTATGTAAAGTAAGCAAATATAACTTCAAGCATGCAAATATAACTTCAAGCCAATGCTACCATATCAATGCATAACATGTTAATGAAATTGAAGATTTGACAATATGATATAGATCAACATCTTTCCATTGTTCAAGTTAATTACAAATTTGTTCATAACATTTTTCAATTGTGGATCAAGGCACAACCACCCACCATCATCTCATAATCTATAGTTTTTAAAGCAAGACTTCACCAGGTAAAAAGTACAGAGTGGCTGCAACCAATTTGCACCTCATAAATGAGAAAAACATCCTTGTGCCCTCTTATTTCTTCAAATTATGCATTAGTTGAAGAAAAGAATATCATATTAAATAAGATACAGCCTATATTATTATCTTAATTCTGATGCAAATAATTTTTATCCCAAAAGAACTCCATTCACAATGAAATGGACAGGCAAATAGGAGGACCGTTTTAACCACCGCAACTTAATAAATCAGACATTACAGTAGCATGATATATTACCTGGCAACACAACGAAATATGTGGTAGCTTTTCGGACAGACTCGCCGGAACAGAAACCTTTCACTTTGAAGCACAACAGGAACGGGAACATATTTTATACATACAAATATGATCATAGAATGCACAGCAGGAAGAGTGGTAAGAAAATGTCCAAATATAGCTGGTACTCCCTTCGCAAGTTCATTGTAAAGCAGGCCAATGCCGGGAGCTCTGACTGTTCCCAAGTTAGGACCCAGCTTCCGCATCAGATCCATAGACATCTTTCGCTTAACCTCAGTTTCATACTTTATATTGTTTCCGTAGTTCCAGATGTACATTATTAAGAAAATCACTATGCCAAACACCAGTATGATCCAACTTCCATCTCCCACACTTGATAAAACTGACGAAAAGAACGTCAACTCCAACCACAAGAAAATTATAACAAAACTCAGCACCGCGAAGATATTTAACTGCCATATAAGAAGCATTACAAGAGTTACTAAGATTGTAGTCATCATCATCACTCCAAGTTCAGCAATGCCTGCCAAACAAAGTAAACATCAGACCACGCAAAAGCCAGCCTAATATCCATTCAGAGAAAGAATTCCAGTCAATTAAATTTAAACTTACAAAGAAATAAAAACCATCTGGTAGTATATACTTCAACTACCATTATATGATATTAATGGGGGTATCTTAAACATGTAATTCTTTTTTGGATCTTCCAGAAGCTCGTTAGGAGATTGAATTCTGGCATAATATGCTTAAATTATTAGTCCAGCATTAAAAATTACGTGGGGAACACAGGTTGTAGAAGGTATTTACCCGATCTAGGCGAGGTTCTATCATGTAATTTTGCTAGTCCCATCAGCTATATTCTGTAGAGCTTCCATACTGGGTAGGGAAGCTTCTCAGTCAAAAATGGAAACAAATAATGAGAAGCATGTTGCAAGCATTTCGTGAAAAGGAATCTGACAAAATGATATTTCTGATTCAGACAATCTTGGTAGTATGTGTGGCTAAGGACCATTTTTTCTTGATAGCAAGAATAACTGGCAGACGCAGACCTTACCTACAATGAGCAATCATTTTTAACATCTTCCTAAGCTTTAGATTATGACATGATCTTAACACTAACCAACTGTTCTGTAACATAAACATTTTAGTGTGTTACATAACCTCAGAACTAGTCCATTGCATTTTCTGCATCACCTAAGCTGCACATAATCTCCTTCAACATTAAACTTCAGGTGATATTTGCATCCTCATAATTAGTTTCTAAGAGGAATTAAGTTTTCAATTTTGAAAGAGATAGCAGATTTATTTATTTGAAGTGGAAGCAATGCTCAACATTCTCCGGAACATTAAAAGGATAAATTGGTTTTCTTTGTTGTTTTATCGAACGAATTGCCTTCAAGACGAGCCAATGGGTGAACACACAACACAAAATTCGTGGGCAAATCTTCTCTAAGTTGAGGAGAATGATGCATTCCACTTGACATTACTCTGAATTTGGCCTTCAATTGCTCAGAGTCATTACTTTTTACAACTACATTCAGTGACAAAGTGGAGTAGGCATGCAGAAAGCATGCTGATAGGCCTCCTATACAATTTACCTATTCTAGAAGGACCCAGAAGGAGGAAGGAATAGCTAACTGGGAAGTAACAGAATCTGTTAGTGAAGGGATGATTGGACTTAGTTATTTAGAGGATATCTATAAATAGAAGTAGAGGGAACTGGAAAGGTAGGCAGAAAATGGGTAGTTCCGTTGGAGAGCAATGGACCTCTCAAATGTCCATTTATCATTTTCATTCCTGTCATTTACAATTCAGTAGATTACAATAGTGTTAGGGTGTTATTCTGTCATTTGCATTCTATATAAAAACATTCAATTACAGACATCAATTCAACTGTTGCTGAGATTATCTTCTATTTTCATCTTATTTCCTTCCTTGGTATCCTTGATTCTGTGTGTTGGCTGGAATTATCAACAGGTTCCTATCAAATGCTTAGATTGAATTTTGGGGTTAGTTCTTTGACTAAGCGATAGCATATCGCCGCAGTGGTCAACCAAGCACTATATGGCTTGAGTAAAACAAATGGAAGCCCTAAAATGGCTATGTGATAGCCAATCTAATGCAACGTGAAGCAAAAATATTCAATGCATTTCAAGAATCCGTTGATTCTGTATAAACACCTATATGTTTGGGTGTCAGATTTATTGATTCTTCGTAAAGAATACCAAAAATTCGATAGGAATATGAGAAAACTCTCAATTTTATTAATAATCAAAATCCAACCCAAATACCAATGTTGCAGCTATCTTGTAAACCTAATAAAAAATTGAACTCTTACTAAACCCCATTTTCTCCAAAATACATTTTACTCTCTTCTTTTCAATCACGTATTCTTCAATAAAATAATATTACACGTAACTCCAAAACTTTTTTTTTCTTTTTTAACCATACATTCTCAATCAAGCTACTATTTCAAAATGTATTCAACACCAAAAATGGGACTCAAATAGGCCCTAAATTATAAAACTGGCCCAAATTAATTATAATAACACAATTAAAGAAAGAAATTAACCTATTACTACCCTCTAGCCTTCTTGAGTTTTGAACTGCAACATTCTCCTTGAGTTGGAGAAGATTTGCCTACGAATCTTGTGTTGTGCGTTCATCCATTGGCACCTCATGAAGGCAATCCACTCAATAAATCAACAAAGAAAACCAATTTATACTTCCAAACAGTGCAGTCAACCACATCCCTATTTCAATTTTGATATTCACAAGAATGATGAGTATTGTTTCCACATCAATAAATAAATCTACTATCTCTTTCATGCGTTCTGAAGCAACTAACATCTTATTTAACCACTTAAGTTCTACATTGCATTCTCCAATTGCCAGCATGAAAATAGGATTTTTTAAAATTCAATATCCTTCCTAATCTTGTAAACCACAACTTTTACGAGTGTGAAACAACTCTTATTCACAAGGCTAATTCCAAAACCAAAAGAGAATGATATGCATCATGAGAGTGACACATATATTATATAAGCCACTACAACCATAAGAACAAAGCCCAATACGAACTGATTTATCATTGTTTTGGCACGTTCTATTTTCTTAGTAACAAAAATACCAAAATCAATCCAATCACCATCATTTAAGTCCGTACCATATCCATGATCTTACCTATACAGAACGAATTTCAATTAAACTCCCCCTTTATGTGTCAGTTTCTCTTTTAATAGCTCCAAATAGTGATACAACTTTACAACCAAAATTTGTTGACGTTTCATCTCGAATTCCTTGGACCATTCCTTGGAGATCTCAACATTATACTCAATGAAAATTGGAGCACTTGAATAACCATCACCATTCACATCTGTAAATTTAATATCTTCATCGACTTCATTGTCAAAAATAGATGGGACATCAAAACTTCTTTTATCCAAATATCACTATTAAATTCAGAAAAATCAAATTAAAACTCCTTGGATCTTGAACTGAATCACGATCATTCCCATGTTTCACACAAGTGCAAGAGGTGAGAAAAATTGCAATTTTCCTAGATCCTTCATGACACTTGAGTTCATGGACGTAATGGTTACCACCTTCAATTTTCCTTATTAACCTATTGAGGGTTTTCAATTTCTGGTTTAATAATGGATGCTGTACGTTAAAAATTATGTTTTATGACTAATCATAACAAATTGCAGGGATAATTATGATCACATTTTAAACTCATGCACACTAGTGCTGTTAAACTACCGGAATTTACATGCTGAAATTGCAGGATCTACACTAAAATGACGTCCGCTGAGTCCAAATCATCTTTGGGAAAAAATCATTAGATTTGTATGCATAATAACATCAAAGCGATTAGTTTTTTCCTTTTCAGACAAAAGAAGTGTCTTAGTTTTGTTATTTGCATCTATTTTTTGTCAGCCACAAGCTCAATTTGCTGAAAATTAAACTTGTATGCCAAATTGTCAGGTGTACTTCGGAGAATGCAGAATTCATGATTTTTATATATAATGGAGATTGTAACTTTCTTTCAACTTTTCACTTCAGCCCCAGTAAGCCTTGGTACCACACCGCATCTACCGTACTTAAAATTATTGTCAAAACCAAATGAAAAGGTGGTAATCAATGTGCATCTTCTTAAAGGCACAAGTATGACAAGGAATAAGGAAATAAGTACTAGAACTAGTGAATTTAATCAATTATCAAATTCATACAAAAGTTCCAACAATCAGATGACAGATATGTCCCAAATTCAGAAAATACCAACCATGCTTGTATCTGCTCTTAAACATTAAACCAAAAGCAGATCAGCATATGAATGCTGGACCACATATAAAACCTATGAAATTCCAAATATTATAATGTAGAAGTTTGTGAGTCCAAGCACATAGAAAGATGTAAACAAGATCTACAAATTAAACAGCAAAAAAAAAAAAAGTTAGCAATACATCAAGCTGCAAAAATAAAAAATAAAAAAAGAATTACCATAAGCATTCCCAATCTCGTAAATACTGGAGATGGTGCATACTAAAATCAGGGTTAGTGCCAGTAGAAACCAGTTCATGACTGGGATGTAAATCTGACCCATGAATTTCCGCGAGGTATGAATTATCTTAAGGCGAGGAAAGCAACCAAGTGCTGTTGATTGTTTAATACAGGAGAAAGTTGCCGTTGTCATAGTCCTACTTGCAATCAATGCTGCTACATTAGCTATGAGAAAGACTGGCCAAAAAGCTCCACCTGCAGCAGAAATATTTTGTTCAGGTATAATAATTAATTTATTTAGTATTTTCATGCTTATACTTATCTAGGATTAGTAGTCCAAGTCTAGGTTAAAATGCATGATCAGTATGCCAAAATGCATGACAAACTCTAGGAAGCCGTGAGAAAAATAAAACTAATGTACCCGTCAGTTGTATATAGACAATAAAACTTTACTGTTGACCTTATCCAAAGTTGTGCAAGTAAGGATTAATTATCATGACCGGGTCTTTAATACACATAAAGATACAACCAGAAAGAAGAATACAAACAAAGAAGGAAGCAATAACCAAGTTCTAATAAGACAAAATAATATTTACTTGGAATAGAAGAGAAGAAAGCTTGGGTTGTATCAGCATGGTTCTCCATCAGGTAAGCAGCTTGACCCAGGTAGCCCAACAGAAGGCAAGGTAACACAAGAAACGTGAAGGTAAGCTGGATCAATAAATTTGGTTCCATTAAGAAAAAATAGACAAAGAAGACACTCTTTTATATCATTTCATTACAGGGGGAGGATAAAGACAAAACAAGAGGAGTATCTGATGTTTACTGCTTTACCTGCACAGATCTCACGGAAAAATAGCAAAGATCTGCAAACATTGCCTCAGAACCTGAGCCAACATAACTGATCATCAGAAGTATATTAGAAAATTTTCAAATTTAAAATAAAGAAAAACAGAAATAATTTAGAGATGACGGCCAGGAATGTTATGTTGCTGATGAACCAAAACTCATAGATGAGCAATGTAAGCATTTTTAATTATTCACACAAGAACAAACACTTTTTGCAGAACTCTCATTTTGTACAAGAATTCTACAATTATAAAAATAAATAAATGTCACTTAAAATATTACTCCCATTAGTGTTGATACCTAAACATTGAACAGCTACTCTTTAAGGAACAAGATAAGTACTGCTCAATCAGTTTTCAAATTTATATTTTATTTTGAAGGTTTTCAAACACATTTCCATACTTCAGAACATTTACCTGTTGCACAAAGAAGACAGCCCCCAAGGGAGTACCAAGCCTTCGTAGAATTTCGCTTGAAGAAATAATAGATGTGAACTGGATTAAAAGCCCTCAGGACCATGGTATCATACTTAAGAAGGTTGTATATGCCAATGCCTCCAAGAGAACAAAACCATATGAACAAGGCAGGACCAACTATAAGTCCCACTTTACTTGTTCCATATTTCTGTACACTAAACAAAATTATAAGAAATGCAACCGAGATCATCACCACATGATCTGCAATAGAAAACTAAAATGGCTGAGTAATTGGCTTGATTTCATGTCATTATGGATTAATAATTATAGGTTTCAATGTATATGTTTTGAATTAAATGTAACGCAACAATTTCAGTTACAAGGTGATATAACTTCAACCAGCTCTTAATAATTCACAATTACACTGATTTATTCCTAGCTCAAGCTCAAAAGCCCAAATTTATACAATTTGTATACATTGCTGAGGTGGTCAGAAAGTAACATGACAGGATGGCACAACCCAAATTTGAGTAACAACTCCCAAAATACTATCCCCCATTTGGCCCCCATTTTCTAAAATTCATTTTTCCTCAAACTCATTTTAAACCACACATTTAATGATACCCATAACTGTTGTCAACTTTTCAACCACAAGTTTCATCAAAATCTATCAAAATCTACTAAAAATCTGATTTTTAGCTAAACCAAACAGGGGCTATATAAATACCATAAGCACAACCCCTATCTAATAGAGAACACACGCTAAAGATACCACAAAAATACACCCAAAATTGCTCACAGACACCTTCTCTTTTCTCCTCCAAAGTACTCAGAATTTCAGCATTTTTTTAATAATTGAATTCAGCGATTTGGTAATTTATACTACTTTGTAAGTGCTAAGCTCCTCAGATGACTAAGAAAGTGACAATTCATCTTTAACTGGTGAAGTCTCCTGGATTTAACTAAGCAATCATAGTTAAGATCTTTGTGTTTCTCAGACAAAGCTTACCCTACAAAACTGAATCCTGATGTCATTCGACAGCCTAGGTGGGACTCATGAGCAAGACATATATAAATATTTGCAGGAGTAGAATAATTTTGAATCTCAACCCACAGCAAAAAATGTTAAGCAGAGGAAAAAACAACTCTTCTACACGTAATCTACTTATCTTGTTGATTTCATTTAATTAAAGAGGATCACTCACCTTGCTTTATCCCAGAAACTCCAATCTTTAAGCCACTAACAGCAGATATCACTGCACATGCATTATTAAAAATTTATATCAACTTCAAGCAATAAAACATGTTTTCAAATGAAAAACATGTGACAATGCCCTTGGACTACCAAAGCACTAAATCCTCCAAGACCAGTAAAATGCATTAACTTGAATACGCTAACAATTACCTGACATTGCAGGTGTAACAACACCACCAGCTATCACCATTGAAGTAGCAGCAAGAACCAACATCAGTATAAGCTTTTTCAGAAAAAGAGAAGCTTCAAGTCTTTCCATTATTTTCAACGATCTTTCTAGTTCTGGAGATGGAACCTTAAGTCTGAAGCTGAATATACGAGTATCTGATGGGAGTTGGTTAGGGAGAAGGCTAACTTTAGCATGCCTACAAATCAATGAATACAAAGCAAATGTACCACCTGCAGCAATTAGGCAAATAACGAATCAAACTCATTAATTAAACTAATATACAGCACATACAGAGTACAGCCATGGATGAATGTGGTAATGAAAATAACAAAGATTGGATACCTTCACCATTGTCATTGGCCCAGAGAACAATAAAGGCATACTTGATCAGTGGAAACAGAATTAAGGTGTACAAAACTAGTGACAGTGCACCAAGAATATCTTCATTCCCACTGACTGGTGCCTTGCTGAACATCACACTGAAGGTGTATAGTGGACTTGTCCCCACATCACCAAAGACGACCCCAAGTGTCTGAAAAGCCAGTATAATTCTCCTGCCCATGCTGACATCCTGCAATTATCTTTTGAGAATAAAGATACCAACCCCTCTTGACTGCTTTTAGGTCATACGAAAATTTAACAAAAGCTTATGTGCAATGGTTCTTCTTCCATTTTCTCAATACAAATACTAAAAGAAAGTTACTCAGAGAGAACTCAATTCCCAAAGATATAGATGAGTGCTAAGTTACTTAGTATCATATCTTAACACCTCTGCCCCACAGTAGCTCGAGTTGAATTGGGTTAGAAAGCGTGAAAAATGTTGTGAAGTTCTTGTTACATAACGCAATGGCCAATTCCAGTTGCTCAATCAGTAAAGAATGTCTTAAACTTTTTGAAATGAACTTTCCAGTTATAAATCCCAATTCTAATTTTCATTAATCAATTTACTCACAGGATAATGGAGCCAAATTGATTAATCATATTTAGGTGAGCAATTATGGAAAGGCTCCAAATGTTCTAAGACTGTTTCATTATTGTTGTGTTTTAGGGATCTAATTTGAATACAACAAAAACAATATCCTAAACTTTATTATCAATAAATTTGGGATCAGTTATGTGTTGTAAGACTGATTCCTTATTGCTGTTTCTGGGATTTATTTTGAACACAACAACAAAAAAGGCTTATTATAGATAAATATGGGTTAGGTTACATGAATCCTTTTCCATCCTCCATTTAGTTAATCGTTACATGTGCAGAAAAATCCAATGCAATTAGCTCTTTAGCAACAATAGGCCATGTTAATTTTGGTCTAATCCTCCCTCTTCTAACATGTTCTATGGAGACCGCATCACTCTTATGTGTCTACATATTATATACCCCAACACCCAAATCGTTCTTCCATTAATTTCTCCTCGGTTTTTGTCGCGACCCGTTACTGGCTTACATTCTCAACCCATCCATTGGCCGCACATCAACCTTAACATCCTCCTTTTTTTAATTTTTTTTTACTATGTTGATGTTGTGAACATTTGGTCATTTAATAACTTCAACACACAATACATAACGTGTAGTTAATCTAATCTAATTAATGATATGTAGAACTGACTTTCTAGCTTTCTCATAATAAAAAAAAATTCTCTAGTACTTCTCTATTTCATCAAACTCGTTCTAATGCATTACATCCTCTTCAATTCCTCAGACTATGGTCATTGCTTGTGATGTTCAACAAGAAATATGGGTGAATAGCCGTGGGCGGCCCATGGCAAAACGTAATAAAAGGCAGAACAGACAGAATTATATGATGTAAGGTTTCAAACTCTACATTCCCTTCTAATAGTTATGATCTCCAGAGTCTGAACAAAATTAGCCCTTTACATTCGAAAAATACATACAAGAACATTGTATCAGACAATCTAAATAAATCAAATCAATTCTAAAAAAAAATATTGTACCTCAATTTCATTCCTTTGAGCGCCGGGAACTTCAAGAGCCTCGACATCAAACGAATCAATATAAGGACCGGTACGAATTAGCTTATGCACGGATGTATCCTCATCGTCAGAATCCATGCGCGGCAAATCCCCCTCCACGCCGGCACCGCCGTCATCAAGTCCTTCGTCGATCTCCGACTCCCACACGTCCTCATACACCCACCGCGACTCGATCGAGTCCATAGACGCTGAACCCCCATTCTCCTTCTCCGATCCCTCCTCCGCCATTAGTATCTGCACACTATATACGTATATCTATACGAATTTATACATGTATTTTTATCTGCATATTTGTTGTATGTAAATGTATTCGGTAGAAATCGACCAAACCCTGAGACTTTTTGATGATTTTTCCAACAGAAATTTTTTGGGCCGTGCCCGTGTGTGTGTTGAATGAATATAAACGTTACTGAATTAAGACGAAAGAGCAACTGTGATATTTCGTGAATGGAGTGATTCTAACGTGCGCTCAGGGGAGCAGTGCGCACCAGCTCGGGCCTGGGCTATGCTAACACGTGTCATCCTGGGAAGAAAATAATGTCATTTATTTATAAATCCTGATGCTTCCACTTTGTTGACATTATTTTATTTGTAAAAATGTGATTAATTGAAAAAATATTTTTTTAAACTGTCAAATCACAACTTACTATGTTTTAAGGTGTAAACTATGATGTACACTTTAGTGCACACCAAANCAACTGTGATATTTCGTGAATGGAGTGATTCTAACGTGCGCTCAGGGGAGCAGTGCGCACCAGCTCGGGCCTGGGCTATGCTAACACGTGTCATCCTGGGAAGAAAATAATGTCATTTATTTATAAATCCTGATGCTTCCACTTTGTTGACATTATTTTATTTGTAAAAATGTGATTAATTGAAAAAATATTTTTTTAAACTGTCAAATCACAACTTACTATGTTTTAAGGTGTAAACTATGATGTACACTTTAGTGCACACCAAACATGATTGATTGTGAAATGACAGAGATGAATGACGTGAGCCTCTTGGATGAAGTTCTTCATTACAATGAAATATCAATTCAAGAGTTATTTGTAATATAGTAGAAGTCCCCTATCCTTGCGAAAAATGTGAAGGGGGATCAAAACCTTCAAATATTGGGAGCTCCATCTTTAATTTTTCACACGTATTGAAAGAAGTCTTTTTCTAAAAGGCGTCTTTCTAAATGGATGATAAAAACGAAGTGAACGAACCACACAAAGTATAATTACATATTAGATACTTTGCCCATTTGAGAAGGTTTTCGCTTCTTCTTGAAAGACTTTCTAAAAAAATTACCTTAAATCAGCATACTCTAAAAACTCTTAAATCAAATGAAGTACTTCTAAAAAGTTATCTAAATTTGTTCAAAAATAATTTCTTAACCTTAGACACGATTTTTGACTTTACAAAACTTTGTCCAACGAGATTGAAATCGGCTCATATGATCTTTAAGAAGAAAAGAAAATAAAATTCAAAAGGGGGGAGAGAGAGAGAGAAATAAAAGAGAACGATATCGTTCTATCTCCTCCGATAATGCTATTTTGCTCCACTGGGATTTCAACCACAATCTAAGTGAAGTTGATGTAACATTCCCAGTTTGAGGCATGGTGCTATCAATTGCCATTTGCCTTCTCGGAAAAGTGCAAGATTCCAATTGTTGGATTTAGATAAATTTTAATTTGTCATTAGTGATGGAATTCAGCCCCTTTTATGGCGTTTGTCCAAGCTCAAAATTGACCAACCAATATTAATGAAATATCAAATTTCAGTATTTAATCTCTAAGACAAGTTGGTCCATGTCTCTTTTGTCAATTTCTTCTCTAAATTACATGAAATAACTCAATATGTCGATGTCAAATGTAGTTAGGCAAAAATGTTGCAATCCATCTCCTTCTCATTAACGACGTTGCTTGGTTTTAAACTTCTCAATCTCGAACTTAGGTCATTGCTTCTGTCACGAAGCTTCACATCGCAAGTTTTAATAACCTAACGAGTTACAAAAATAATTTTTCTCTAGGTCGATCAGTGACTTAAATAATTTGAAATTCGTTTCTAGCATATCGTTACAAAAATTATTTTACAGAGAAAAAACCTCAGAAAAACATGAAAATTTAAGTGCAAGTACAAAACTCCTTAAATAAGCAAGTACAAAACTCCTTAAATAAGGCTTAATCGCACAAAACGTCTCTACTTTTGGCATGTAGTGTGCAAAACGTCCTTTTGCATTTTCACTCATATTTCAACGTTTCATTTTCACTTATTTTTAACGTAAAATGACCAATATACACTCCTACATAAATAAAACAAAAAAGAAAAATAAAGAATAAATTACAATCTTACTCCTAAACTTTTTAAAAAATGCAAATGAGTCAAAAATTTGGCACGAACTTTTTCTCTCTTCTCT
>CAIGRK010079028.1:0-15152 GCA_903798315.1 Fraxinus greggii
GTGGGCTCGCAATCCCAGTGTGGGGAGTTCGAATCCCCGCTGAGGAGAACTCCCTTGGGGCCAGGAGTAAAAGTAGGGTTGGAAACAAGGAGTCGATGAGGACATATCCTGCGATTAACCCCCCGAGTCACTGAGGCACCGGAGGCTCGGGACTAGGTATAGTTTGACGCAAGTTGGGAAGTGGGTCATCAAAAAAATAAAAAATAAAAAAAATAAAAAATAAATAAATAAAGTGGGCCTAGAGTCCAGAATTAACTTTTAAATGAATTGCACAATTGTATTGATGTATTATAGTTACCAATTAAACCTAAAACTGACTAGCTAAAGCATCACGATTTCGAATAGCCCTATATTATTCCATTTTATTATCAATCCCATAATTTGACAACATTTGTTAGGTTTTGATGATAAATATTCTTATTTTATTTAATAATCTCTCTCGAATGAAATTAAATATATCTCCACATATGATCCGATATATTTATATTACAAATGTGAACATACGAAGATGCATTAAATCACAAAAACATTTCAATGAGATAATGGAAAACATATACAATTATTCCTAAATGTCTATAGGAATTTCACAATAATTGTTACCATATGCTAAGTTCCTATTCTTTTTCCCGAGAGTTAATAGAAGTCACAAATTAATTGAATTTATGGCCAAGTAATTGAAAGGCATTACAATTATAACAGTTATTCAGAACAAAACAAATATTTAGCCCTTGTTTGATTTTGTCAAAAAAAATCAAATTTTTAGTAAATTTTGATAGAAGTTGATGAAATGTGTAGTTGAAAAGGTGATAATATGTTCCTCAAAATGTGTGATTAAACCGAATAGGGACATGTCGAAATTTGAATATTATTATCAAGACATCAAAATATAGAGTTCATTGTTATTTTAACATTCATACAATTAGCCGAGCATCATATTATTACAAAAACACGAACTAAATTTTGATTGCAATCATTATCTCTAGAAAGGTAGAAGTGAACCTCTATAACTTTTTGTTTTTGGTTTTTTGGAAACTCATTCGGACACAAGTTGGGAAGTTGGGTCATCAAAAAAAATAAAAAATAAAAAATAAAAATAAAATAATAACCAATTCTTTCACTCCACAGTGTGAAGATGTGATACCACTAAAAGCAAAAATGCACGGATGACATTTCACTTTATAGGGGTATTTTTCACATGGAAGAGATGAGCTAAGAGCGTAAAAAGATTTGAATTCAAGCTTCATCGTTAACAAGTTATGAAAAATTATGCCCACGTTAAGTATTTTTGAAAAATAAATTTGACGAACACCTAAATGAATTATTTAAAAAAAAAATTGAAACTTTTTAATTGAAGCATTTTTACGATTTGGCTTCTGCTAAAACCCTAAAGATCCCATCACGCAAGGTGCCAACAAAATGAACAAGAAGAGCAGAGTGGGGATAATGGGCCATAAATATTATTAAAAATTGTAATGCATGTAATTATTAGGGCATATGAAAACTTTTTTACTTTAATGGAAGACCAGAAGTGGAAAACAGAGAAATCCATATGATTAAAAAACCAGATGAATTTACTACTATGTTAATTAACTTAGACTCATGATTGGAACCCATTATAATATCAGCATCAAACCCAGTAAACAAAATTTCAAGTTAATAAAGTGAAGATTAATCAAACTCCAAAAAGTTCACTATTGGTTTTCCATGATATTGACATGTGGGAGTAGTAACAAAGACTAAACACCTGTTTCACAACCACTATTAAGGAAAAATAATGTTTTGAATAATAACTTTTACGAAAATATGTGATTGAAAATTAAAGAAAAAATTGAATTTACGTGATAAATATTTTACCACATAATTGAAAATGAGTATGTTGAAAAAAAAATATGAATTTTCAAATAACATGGCTTAATATTCACTGTTACAATTCATGTTCAAGCAAGTAGGCTATAGTTTTTTAACATCTATTATTTGTTTCTGCTTTTCATACAGCCAGAGAGAGGCCACTGGTGACATGACTTAAAGTAAAAATACAGAAAAGAAAAGATTGCTTGGAAGAACCCTAGTTACCCTATATTCAATAACCTGACTGTATATGAACGTACATAATTCTACATATATACCCTATGCATTTATTTCTATTAGCTGTAAAATTTGAGCTAATAAGTAGAGGTGACATATATCCAACTTTTCTTGAAAAACAGTCTTTTATTCCTACGCTGTTGAGTTGGACGGATTCGCGTACGTATTCTCTGATGAGACTGAACCCTAACGCTAGGTTTAAACCTAATTTTTGAGACTGTAATATGGACTAAATTCTTACTGTCCCCCGTTAAAACTAGAGTAAAACCGGAAGATCTGGAGTTGAATTGGGAATGCTTTGTTTCCTTTCAAGAAAATTGAAGATATAATACATTATTTTAAAGAAAAAAAGGTCACCAAAAGAAAGTATCTTGGTAATAACATTTCATTGATGAATTTTGTGCAAAACTATCGGAAATAATTATTAAAATATTGTTGATACAGTATGATACGATAATTTTTAGAACACATGAACTTGCGGACCTAGTTCATATCAATAAATTATTGGATTCAAACACTTTTCAATAAATCTGAACCACACGTAGAACAATTAATTTTTAACATCAATACTCTCAATTCATAAATATGTATTCTAATAAACGATTGAATTCTATGACATTATAGCGTTAGTTAACCTCTTTTTGAAAAATAAAATAAAAATTATACTGTGGCCTTTTTCTCCTATTCTCTTATTTGATTAGATTAAAATTATCTTGATTAGAGACTTCAGAAGCAGTCCTCCACTGACAACCAAAAAGCACGATCCTTGAGAAAATTAACTTAAAATCAAGTTCCTCTAAAAGTTTGTCACAAAACACTTTCCAAAAATTATTTAAATATATTCAGTTTCTTTAAATATCAGTTTTTGATTTTTCAAAAGTCATGTCAAACATACCTACAATTGCTTGAACTAAGGAAAACAAATTATGCAAAATACAAACAAGTAAAATAAAAATTGTTTAGAGATAATTGCAATTTTATCCAAATTAAGCAATCCCAGGAAAAAAAAAATCCACAATAGGTAAAGCTTTTCACTGTTCACAAGAATATTGTAGACAGAACAATTCATGTTTATTTGTGTTTGAGTCACGTTATTTTGAAAGAATGTATTCTGAAATAGTAAATTAATGGAGAATGTGTGGTTGAAAAAGAAGGAAAAATTATTGATGTGATGGAAAATATTATTTTATTTAAGAATGTGTGGTTGAAAATGAGTAAAAAAATGAAAATGAAAATTTTAATGTGTATCAAATCGGAGCTACATTGGGGAATAATGCTTGGGAAAGAGGAAGCCATTTTGGCTGCCCCACAACCACAATTCACCAGCTTTATATGCTAGAGACTTTAATTTCGCATATCATTGCTCTCTTCTAATTTTGAGAGGAGTAAATTTTTTACTCGTCTATTAAAATTTAAAAATTTTTAATTAAAATTAGTTATCCTTATGCGTGCATCAGTCGTGGAGTATGTTGGCTAAGTTAAAAAGCATACTTATAAGTAAATTTTAGAATAATTTTTTTTTATTGGAGAAATTTAGAAATAAGTTAATTGTTTTGATTTTAAACTAAAATTTAATTTCAAAATAAAATTTTTTTAAAAGTGAAAATAATTAAGCTAACCGAATATGTTAAGACAAGAAGTTAAGTCCATGTTTGGCCACCATTAAGTTTTAATTCATTTTTCTATCTCCTCTTTTATTTTATAATATTATATTTTATATTTTTAATATTTAATCAAGTGTTTAAATTTGTATGTCTAATAGCTTGGAATGAGACCGATGTTGCTGGATGATTTCCTGTGGTCTCTTCAACTGGAGTGTTAGGACAAGACGGATAAGGTTTTCCTAGTCCGTACACGCACTATTTTCCTTTTAAAACATTCTAGAATCATACTTTATGTCTCGGCTCAATGACCGTAACAAAAATAGGGGCGCATGGGTTATGTTGCCCTGTGAAAATCTATTTTTGTAGCATGGAAATTTGCATAATTGATTTCTAAATTATTGTATTTTAAACCTTTAAAAAAAGTAACTAAGTTTTCTACTTTTTGTTTTAATAAAGTAATTAGCCTAACATGTTCACAAATGCACCGTCAAAAGTAACAAGATAATACTCCAACAACAAAAATGATCAATCTTTCCTGTTATATGGCCTTTTTAGAAATGTATTTCACCTTAAATTTTTGAACATCACAAGTTTAAGTTGGAGTACAAAACTTAGTTTCATAATTGGATACCTAAGGTCGACCACGTGATGATTTAAAATAAAATAAGACAATTGAAAATAAAATAAGACAATTGAAAATGTGATATGAATGATTGAAAATATTTCGTAACATTTCATACAACATTTGAGACTGAAAACCTGAAACCCCATGGCCATGACCTGCTTTTATTTTGTTGCTTCAAAAACAATATTAAGGGGAATAAAATTGACTTTGCTTGTCTTATATACCATAAGAAAGTTTGACTTCGTTTATGGAATTGGACATGTTCACCAAGCACATATTGTCGAACAAGCTTGTAGGTTGACATGTACCCCTAGTTCTCTCGTGGGTCAAATTATTCAAAATAAGTATCACAGAGACGCATATTTCTTAAGGGCTTGTACAAAATTGGCTTTAGAGTATTATATGTGGTCGAAATTTGTAGTCAAAGGCTTAAGGTGCCGGGTCGTTAATGTAGAGCTTATTCTGTTAAATCGGGATAAGAGGCTGCCACCACCACCTTTCTTTTAGCTTGTATCACTGGTTAATAACAATGTGACCCAAGTTTGCACTCACCTGGCTGGTCTAGATATGTGGAGTGTTTATTTAATTCACTACTTTATTTGTTCCCCATGGATAGACAAACTATCTTTACCTATCCCTACTAATATCCCAACTAGTCATGGGATATGACGAACTAGTTGATACGACTTTTTGATAAAAAGAGTAGTTATACTATTTGTAGTGGGTTTAAATTGTTACAAAATGAGACGATTCCTAATATTAGCTCCACCACATTGGTAGCATATGATTGGTGGAATGGGGTTACGAGGTTAGATATATTCCCCCCAAGGTGTCTTGTGGAGGATTTTTCATGATATGTTCCCAACTAAATCCAACCTTATTCATAAGGGGTGGTTTGCTTTTCGGAGTGTGTCATGCAAGGGCGAAGAAAAATAGGAAGAAGGGATCTCGCACCTCATGATCTTGATCAACTGAAGTTGTAATGTTTGTTTTATTTTTGAATCTCTTGCTTTGGATCTTTAGATCCTTTGTAATGCTTGCTTTGTGACTCGTGGGATACCTAAAGTAATTGTACTCAAAATTTTGATCAATATATGATGTGCACGGAAGATGTGTCCAGACCTTGAGCCTTCACATATAGCCCGAGCTACTATTCCCGAACGTGTGAACCCTCAGTTCCTCATAAGAGTGATCGGGCCTGCCATGGTCAGGTCTTTTCAGGATCGGGCCTAATGCTGGTAATACAACTCTTCATGCCTTTATCTCATGTCTTTTAGAAGTTTTAGTCATCTCATAACTCAAATTCTCTACATTCATCCTTATCCAAATATCTAACACCTTATAGTCCAAGTCAAACTCCATGAGGTAACTTTAGTAAAACTTAAATGTCTTTATGTGAAAAGGATAGGGATTCTAGGTGGTTTAATCTTTAAAGGATCCAGCCACCAACCTCTATAAACATAGAATTAAGGGTCATCATTCAAGCACGCTTTTACATAATTTTCAGTTTGCATCCACGTGTATAAATTATCTCTCTGACTTAAGCATCGAGGGACGACGATGATACACTTCGACGCCTTTGTTTCAGAATCCGGAAATTCAATTACACCCGTTTACAGTCATCAAGGGGATTCTATTCGTGTTCATTCCTTGTCCTCAAGCTCGAGATTATTAAATAGAGAATTTTGATAGCATCAATATACATTTTTTTATCGGATAAAAAATAGTTATAAGGAATGCTTTTTGCTGGTGCCCAAATGTGAAACTTGTTTGGCAAAGACTTGGTCGGTGGGGATATTGTGAAGCCGTATCTTTTGTAAGGAAACTTGTGGGACGCTGGTGGTGTTGTTCGAGGGAAATTTGTTTGCTCCGTGAGTTGCTTGTTATAGGTACTATGTGGAGAGTAAAATAGTGTTTTACATGGGGATGAAAGAAAATCTAATTTATTGATTGATGTTGCAACCAAGGAGGGAAGGAGCTTGAGACAATGATAGGTAGATGGGAGGACAGTACATGCAATAAGTTGGGTCCATTAATTTTTTTTCAAGTCTTCATCCATGGAGACGAGGGGTCATTATACTGAAATAAGATGTGGGTGTGCAAGAGAAGGACGGTGTGATTGACCTTGGACGGTTTTCCTTGAGGAATGTAGATGCAACCTGGTTGGTAAAGGTTGAGGGATACTATCCTCCAAAAAACGTCGAGGCTTTGGCGCTACAAGAAAGGATTAGTATTTGCCGAAGAGTTGGATTATAACATGTAGAAGCAAAGAGTGATTACTTATGCCTTATCGAGAGCTTCTCTACAAACATTCATTTAGCTTCTCTAATGAGACTTTTTAAACATAAGATACTCTATATTTTAAATTATCAACCTTTAAAATTATGTTTTGAAAGACTTTTCAAATTAATATTTAAAATAGAAAGTAAATCTATATCTCCAAACTAGGAGAGCCAAATGTTTTTTTCCCTTTGAAACATTTTCTGGAAACGGTAAAATTTAAGCACATGTTTAGTAGGGATTAAAATCAGATTTTTAATAGATTTTGATAAAAGTTAATAAAATGTATGGTTAAAAAGTTGTAAATCTCATAAAATGAGTGGTTAAGTTAATTGTTAATTTTAACTTAGACCCTACTAAACATGGACTAAGTATTAAAGATAAATAGACGGTTCGAATACTTTAAAATTTTACTCTTTAAATTAATAAATGCTCTCTAAATTTTAAAATATATTCTTTTTTTAATTTTTTCAAAATAAAGAGCCTTCAAAATGTTCCGTTTCTTGAAACACTGTTCTCTTATCTAGTGAGGTCGGTTATCATTGAGCTCCTCTTTTTCGTTACTCGTGATCCTCTTGTTAATTTTTTGAGTTCATTATATTTCTCTATTTTTATTACCAGCGGTTAGCAGTGATTTGAATTAGTATAAGGATTATTGGTTGTTAAAAAAGGTCGAATAAGATTACAGGGAATTGAAGAATTCAATACCAAAATACCTAATAACGGTGTAAAAAAGGCAGAAGAGGAGATAACCGAGCAGGGTTGTTTAGTGGGAGATGGAGGAGAAGACATTAATGTAAAGAGGGAATAATTAATTAGTGGACAAGTAGCTTAATATATATCAGTTGTAGCAGTAGATGACACAGGAGCTGCGATTCCGTGCCCCAAAAACACACACTTACTCCCCGCAACCCCACTCCAAGCCAATCATCCATCACTACACAGCACAACACAACCTCGATTTGATCGTTCATTTCTCTTTCTTTGAATCCCTCTCTCTCCTCTAGAATTTTTTTTCCCTCTTTTTCTCTATCTAGTTTGCCAGTAAGGGCAGTGTTTCAGTGGCAGTGCAAGAAGAGAGAGAGAGAGAGTTTTCATCGGGAAGGTAAAGCTTTGTACCACAAGGCTCAAAGATAACACGGCCACCGACCTCCTTCTACCTCTGCAAAGATCGCGTGCACTCTGCAAATCTTTCTGTTTCTCGCTCCTCACTACTTTTCTTTAACTTTGTTGTTTCTGCATAGGTAGAGAGAGAGAGAGAGAGAGAGAGAGAGAGAGAGTAGGCGAGTTAATGCAGTTTTGTGATCAGAAGGATAAAACACCCTATTTCCAGAGGGGGAAAAAAACCCTGAACAGATTACTTTCTCAGACCCCCATTAAAACCCTTCATCAACTGACTACCACTATTTAGGATTTTCTGTAAAAAGGCTGAAATCAGTAAGCATAAAACTCGGGAGACCACTGCATAAGAAACATTGAAAAAGAGATAGGAGATTGCTTATGCGTGTGTATAACTGAAAAAGAGATACAGACATAATACGTTTAAGGTTTTTTATAAGGTAAAACGAAGGGAACAAACAGGATATTTTGTGAAAGAACTTAAACCCCCAGCAGGAAGAGGTTGAAATGGATGGCGGTGGCGGTGGCGGTTCCAGTATGATGTCTTTTGGAGAAAACAGTAACAGGATGAGTCCAACGATGATGATGCCGCCATTATCTTCTCACCCTAATCCTCATGAATCCAGCAGCAATACGCTATTTCTTCCTCTTCCTCTTCCTCTTCCTCTTCCTCTCCCCAGCAACATTCAAGATCTAAATCGACATAACAGCGGCGGTGGCGGTTCTGCCATGATGATTGAAGAAAGTTACACCAACACAAGCACTGGGTATTATCTTACGGAGAGCAATAGCGACAACGATGGAGGAAACTATGCTGTCAAAGCAAAGATCATGGCTCATCCTCATTACCACCGTCTCTTGGCTTCCTACGTTAATTGTCAAAAGGTGAAAAAAAAAATGCCAAATTTTTTTTCAGGTGAACTTATAAAGAATACCCTAAGACCTATTTCTCTTTCACTTGGCCCCACGAGAAACATAAGAGAGTCAAATTATACATCTTCATCTTGTAAGATTCCCTATAATTCCTCTCATTATTTCAAGATTTTGAGTGGTAATGTAAAAATATTTCTAGTGTGGGTGTGCAGAGAGGGATAATCCCTAATTTTTTTTACTAATTTACCTCAATAATTACTCATGAAGTCGATTAAAGTGTACGTAAAGCCCTTAATAGCAATGATGTTAGAGAGTTTTTACTAAGTTGTACCAAAATTGTCTGTGGACCTGATGATACGGGACTGTTTATACAGATAGGAGCTCCACCGGAAGTAGTGGCAAGACTCGAGGAAGCATGCGCAGCAGCCGCCGCAATGGGCCGCCAATCAAGCAGTGTGGGTGAAGATCCAGCGCTCGACCAATTTATGGAGGCGTACTGTGAAATGTTAACGAAGTACGAACTAGAACTTTCAAAACCCTTCAAGGAAGCCGTGCTCTTTCTATCAAGAATTGAGTGCCAGTTCAAAGCTCTCTCTCTCTCCTCTGATACTGGTGATGAACTTTCTCTCTCAAACTCTCTTTCTCCCTCTATCGCTTAATAGAAGGCATTTATATATATGTTCCGGGATCTCACTGTTTCTTGAATTTGTTTGTTATATTTTATATGTTAGACCTGCATGTGCAGGTTTCCAAGATGGAGATTTGATTTACTGTTCAATGAACTCGTTTGCAGATGCATTTCCTCCATTATTTAATCTCGTTCCCTCTCTCTCTCTAGCTTGTTCATATTCATATATATATATTTTTTCATTTTTTCTGTTCTCTTTGGGATTCTTTTTGCTGTATATTTGGCTTTGACTATTGGACGCGTGAAACTGTTTCAAGGGTAAGGATATGCCTAAATTTTTTGCAAGTTATAATATTGTCTTCTGTTTGATTTACTCTTGATATTTGTATCTAGTAATGCATTGCTTTTTCGACTCCTCAGGTTGGTCATTCAAATTTTAAAGTCTATGGCATTTTTCTTATTCATTATATATATCCAGTTCGAATAAAGTTGAATACTTCTGCATTCGGTTCTCATACAAACTAAATACACAGTGAAATTAACACTGCTATTAAGCCTAATAGTTTCTGCTGCTTAGGGTTTACAGACTGAGGAGAGAGCAAAGCCCGGCGGTTAAGGCTAAAAATCTCAGTAATTTGAAGGATTCTATTCTATCATTTAATTTTTATTTAAGTTAGTTAGAAATTAGTGTTTCCAAGTTATCGTGCTTTAACATATGTGCATTCTGTAACTATGTCCTCCTTTACTTGAATGTGTTGATTAGTACTTGCTTATTCCATCAGTAAAGCAAGGAACCTAAATTTTATCTGAATTTTTTGCCTTGAATTTCCTAAGCTGTAATCAGTTAAGTTGCAAAACCAGTATTATTGAGTTGGTACAAGTTTGTAAACCTGTTTATTAGATTAAGTCAAGAAAGGTAGTGAGATTTGATGACATCTAATATCTAGTGTGCTTGATGGAACTTATTTTTCTTACCATTTCGCACTAATGGTTAAATTTGCTGGACTTGGAGGTTTTAATTTTGAGGCTGCTAGCCGACGTATCAACTTTTATACTTGATCCTAAATTGACCTTTCCTGTTACACCTTAGAATTTCCCTTTGCTGGAGGTATGAGCATACTAGTTGCAGTCGCTTTTCTTTACTAGATTACTTGTAATTCCATTTAATGGAGACTTCTGCTATCACAGAAGAGAAATCTGTATGACTGTGGGCTATATATATCAAAGTCTTTATTCCCTCTAAATCATACAGTTGATCCAAGTGTTCTTGGATTTAGTTATTAGCAGCAGTACAAATTAATTATTCTTGTAGGTAAAATTTCATTGCCTAAAATTATGTGCATTTCCTACCATTTAAGTTATTATATTTCTTTCATTTAATGTAAAGTTGTTAATATTTCTGTTGTTATTGATTTTTTAATTTTTATTGTGTTTGCATGAATCCCTACCTATGGCCAATGAGCAACTATTATTCCCTTTAAGATGTTTGACAAACGATTTAATAACCAACTGAAATGTCCATTTGTTAACTGAAAGAAGACACCAATGTACTTCAAAGGTCAACTTTGCATAGAGAGATTGATATGCCTGTGGATGGTAAAGAAACCTTCGATTCTCAATAGTAATGTATTTATATAGGCAGATCATATGTAACTTATGATAATTGGTAGTTATATTGGCATTACTCCGTAGCTGGTGGTTGGGTGAATTGTGCCATAAATCGTGGCAAATATTTTGCTACATAAGAAAGGGATTCTTTTCTATGTAGACTTGGTTTCGTTTGTATGGAAAAACATTTTCAATGAACCAATTTTTTTTCTAGGATGTCAAACATTACAAAAATGGGAAAGTAAATATATTTTGTAAGCTAAATGGATCCTTAGTGTTTCTTCTATAAAATTTAACTCTGAACTATTTGTTATCTGTTCTCTTAAAATCCGTTGATGTTCCATTGGATGTTATGCGCCCTTTAACACAACAAACCCTTAGATGAAGTACAAAACAAGGTTTAGAAATGGAAGTTTGGGCTCTAGAAGGATTTGATGTTGGCCATATTTTAAGTGAGGTGGTTGCTTATAAATCTGATCGTATTGCTATATTAGAGCGAGCAAATTGCTTTGGTCTTGAAACTGTTTCTGACTCGCATATTATGTCCTCTTTATATTGTGACATGGATAACTACCAAAGTTTAAATGCCAGTAGCTGATATTTAATGTTTAAGAGGAGAAAACTTGATATGCATCTACTGAGGCATCAATTCGTAAATCAAAGGAAAATTCCAAGCGAGTTATGAATGTTTACTTTTTTAATATAGCTACCTTATAATGAAGTTCAAAATAATTTTGTGTTAATAACGTCGATGTATATGCTATTAATCTCAGCCTGAGTGAGAGTATGCTCATTATGACATTTTTTGTTTTGTGATATGGATTGTCAATGAGCAGCATTTGGTTTGGGAGCAAAAACAGTTTCTTAAATGTAACTTATGTGATGCGTTACCAATAGTTTTTATTCCAATGCCAAGATGCTTATGCTCCATTCGCATTGTCAGTGGCCTATGGGGACGGAGCTGATATGAATGGATCATCTGGAGAAGAGATTGATGTGAATAACAGTGTCATAGATCCTCAAGCCGGAGATGGGGAACTGAAAGGTCAGCTCTTGCGTAAATACAGTGGATATTTGGGCAGCCTAAAGCAGGAATTTATGAAGAAAAGAAAGAAAGGAAAGCTACCAAAGGAAGCCAGGCAACAACTGTTAGACTGGTGGAGCAGGCATTATAAATGGCCATATCCCTCGGTATGTATTGTACAATCTCATTTATTAATACAAGTCTAGTCCATTACGAGAGCTTATATAGAATTAGTCACTGGATAAATATTTGGCACTTGATTAGAAATTATGGTCATGGACTCATGGTGACTTCTGTTTTTGAATTATAGATGCTGTTTGCTATTCGGTACATTCATCTATATAAATCAAACTGATTTTATATTTTAAACTCGTGACTAATATCTGTTTATCTTCCTTTATATTGGAGACTTGTATAATTGGCTGTGTTTCTCTTTTGGTTACTTTTTCTTCGGGTGTCAATTTTATTTGTTTCCGTGGGTTTCCATGGGCTATTACTCTTTCATCAAGTATAAATACCATGTTTAGGAAATGTTGAAACTCGGCTGAAAGAGTTGGGAATATTGCTTTTTATCTCGATCACTACTAAAGCTATTTCATTTGCTACCTTTTATTCCCATCTTTAATTTCTGGACCAACTTTGCCATATGACGAACCAAACTTCACACGTTAACAAACTTTGTGGTACTAATTTTTTGAAACGGTTCAACTGCAAACAGGAATCCCAAAAACTGGCTCTGGCTGAATCAACAGGTCTGGACCAGAAGCAAATAAATAATTGGTTCATCAACCAAAGGAAACGACACTGGAAGCCTTCAGAAGATATGCAGTTTGTGGTGATGGACGCCGCAAATCCCCACTATTACACGGACAATGCTTTTCCGATGGACATGTCCATCTCACGAACTCTTCTCTGAGAGTTATTAGTATATGATTTCATCGGCTTATAGTGGACGCGAACAAATTGGCTTATATCAGTAATGTTCACTTATCTAGTATTATTATAGGTAGTTGCATTTGCATACTTGTATGCAGGTGACTGCCATCTCGGGTAATATATTTGACCTGGACAAAGATCTCTTTCCGAATTGGCTGTTTCAGGTGTTCCTGTTTCTCTCTTATAGGCCGTGCTTTGAAGCGTCTCTTGGTTTGTTGTGTATTGCATATTATGGTATGGAAATGAATTGCCTACTCCCTTGTTGGTCTGGGCTCATTTATTATTGTCTTATTCTTTGTGCACTACTATTGGACGTCTAGAAGCCTAGTGAGTTTCCTATAACTATTTTTTTGGGGATCGTGTTATGAACAAAGTTTTGCTGGTAGCCATGTAAGCATCCAGCGTAGGCGTGCTTTGCTTATGTCGCCTCATCAAAGGCGAGGTGTTCGTCCTTGAACAGAACAAAACTAAATTTAGGCATAAAACATATTCCTGCCTAAATAAATCTCAAATAAAAGGCTGGACGTAACATTGCTTCTAATATGTCTCATGTTCAAATTTAAGCACTACTTTTGAAAGATCAAACAAGCATCATAAATAAATTTTTAATTATTCGACGCTGGATTTATTGTGTAATTAGCCAATATTGAACTTGTACCAATATTAGAGCGCAACTAATCGAGTGTTTATTTACTTAAAATCCCAATCCTAGCTTGATTATTTTTTCCTCACACCTCTCGTGTGAGATCACTTTTGATGTTTTTCTCCAATCTCCCGTTATATTTTTAGTACATGTGGCTAATTATATATTGCATTTTTCACATAAAGTGATTGTATATCATTGTAAACATAAAAGGGAGATTGTAAGTATTTAAAGTCACATCGCCAGTCTCCAGAGTTAAAATCTCGAAGTCCTTATCGGGTATATTTTGCTTTTGATAATTTATATCCTTATTTTTATGTTCTTACTTCTTGACATTTCATGTATAAAACTTCTCTCCAATGAGCTTTTTAAATAATTCCCGTAGCGAGTTTGTTTTAGGTCGATTACTTACAAGTCAGATGACTATGGAACACCAAGTTTTAAATACCCTTAAAGCTTAATTACTCGAATCATAAAAGCTAAAAAGGAGAGTATAATATGTACCATACTTTTTTTCTACATTTTATCCTTGTAAGCTTAATTACTCGAGTTATGAAAACTCAACAAAGAGAAATATAGGATATATCACATTTCTTTTGATATGGGATTTGAATTTTAAAACTGGTCACTGCCCGTTCTAAATTGCTTAACTCAAACTCCTTCAACCAGCGGTAAAATTCGAGAACTCCAAACCATCAAATTTATATGAATACAAGCACTAACCTTCTCACTTCCAAATTGCGTTTTAGCAGTTTAGTTTCTATAATAGGGATTTAGGAATTTACTCAACTATAGGTTAGCAACATCAACAGTTAAATCCATATAATCAAGTCATGCCCTCTACATAAGTGCTAAGTCAATACGACTATGTGATCAAGTAAACAAATCTAGCATGGATAAGTACTTAAATAAAAGCATAAGATATGATTTTGTCCAGTCATCACTAAAGTTGTATTCAACTCGAAGAAATAAATATCATCATAGGCGATAAGCCATTCAACACTATACTAGATACTATTATTTATTTTTATTTTTTAAAATTAAAATAGTTATACAGACCGATGAGTAGTTAAAAAGCAACAAACAAATGCTAAGTATCCAAATACTTATCTATCTCAAGCAAAAATATTACATTATCTCCAATGTAAAAGTAAAAATAATCAAAATAAAGGAGCGAAGGATCCGAAATTCTTCGGAGGTAGATGTGAATGAGTAGAGAGATTTGACAGGTCTGGCTAACTCGTAGAAGTGGTGGGCCTCAAGAAGTCGACGATCCTTGCTACCTGCGCGACGTTGCTGTCAATCATCTCTAGTGACTCCAAAAGCGTAACATCATATGCTTGTGCACCTGATTATATACACAAGTGATGGTTCTTTGATCCTGTTGCTTCTATCATCACTTCATCGGAACCCACGTACTTGGCTACTGACTCTAAGTAGTTCACTCTACAT
Organism: Fraxinus greggii; assembly: GCA_903798315.1. Classification (NCBI taxonomy): domain Eukaryota; kingdom Viridiplantae; phylum Streptophyta; class Magnoliopsida; order Lamiales; family Oleaceae; genus Fraxinus; species Fraxinus greggii. Next base: position 14,878 of record CAIGRK010079028.1, read on the forward strand.
GTTTACGTGCATCGATGCATCTCCAATACATATTATGCATTCTGCCCTACCTGAGTCACCTGGATCTAAGACATCTATCTACTAAGGTTAGTCTTGACTTTAGGAGCGAGTTGTGGTGAGTGAGGTACCGTTCGGGATCATGTGCTCTCTCTGCTCTTCTCAATCTGGATTTTGAATTTTCAATTATTTCTCTGTTGATTGGGGCATTTAGAGCAGCAATTTCTTCGCTTGCTAAAAGCAGTACCCGATTGTCGAGCAAACCCTGCTGATCAGAC
>CAIGRK010079040.1:0-15604 GCA_903798315.1 Fraxinus greggii
CAAGTTGAAACCAACCCAAGAAATCTAGAAATCACGTCTCGCAATAGTAACCAGACCCGTTGTTCAACCCGTACCAAGAACCAAGATCACACATTAGAGATCTGACCCGTTGATTACCCGGAACAAGAACCATAAAGTGGGAATGCCATAAAAGGACTGCGACTCGTTTTTATAAGTTCTTAGTTAGATCTATGAACCACAAAGAAAATTGGAGGAATAAATCTTACCAAATTTTTATTCAATCTCAAATTATGTCAAAAGTTGCATAATACAATGAAGTTTTTGGTACTTATACCAAACCCTAGAAATTAGGTAAAAACCGAAAATAATATTAAAAAATTACAAGAATCTTACCTAAACTAAAATTTTAACAAAATAAGGAAAACTCGGAAAACAGATTTTCCTGTACTGGACATCCGCTAGGGTACCGGATGTCCGGTACCCCAGAACTATGCGACCGCATAGTATATTTTCATGCGGTCGCATAGACCCCATGAATTCCAGAAGTCTGCTCTCGGTATGGACACATGCGCTCACATGCATAGTGTCCTATTGGACCTTCAAACTTCATTTTCTCATTTTCAACTCTTCCCAACTCTTTTTGGCCCTCGACCCCAACATGAAACTTGATCTTTAGCTCATTAACTTCATCCCGGTGGACTTGTGGCTCGATCACTCGATTGCATGGCTTCTTTGGCTTGATTTGAACCCCGACTCATCCCCGAACTCAACCTTGACTCCTTCTCAACATACCCCGGACCTTCGCCTGCTTGATGCCTCCTTGGGATCAAATCATCTTTGAGCTAGTTTTCAAATGCACTTTGAATCATCTCAATCCGATATCGAGGAGAAAATTATGATGAAAATACCGAAGGCTGTGCATAGAAGAAACGACTCAAACCTGCTTGCGTACGTACGATACACTAATTTCATGACCCAAGAGCCATTTGACTCAATGGCATGCATGCGATAGTTATACATGTGCGTTCGTGTTGGCTTTTTCCACAGATGAATCAACTGTGTACTTTTGCAATTCAAACTCTTTGGGAACTCAAATTGAACGTGATTTTGACTATTTCTAGCTCTTACAAATACAAAACAAGGGTTACATATTGGAAATCCATCTCGTACGTCTTCATACACGATAATATAATCAAACTCATCAGGAACAAGAGGCCAATTGCTATGTTTTGAGAGAGAAGATCAAGCACTAGTAAGCAATTGAAGGTTAATTAAATCAAGATTTTGAAAAATTCAACATTGGGCTTGAAAATCGGCATCTTTTGAATAAATTCATGTTCTTGGTGATATTTTTCTATTATTCTTCTTGTAATTTATTTAAAAATATGCTAGGGGAGATCCAAATTTATACTAAATTATAACTTGTGAATAAGTTACATTTTAAGGTTGACTTATATTTATTCATGTGAAACTTGATAGTTTTGATTGTTTTTGTGCACAAGAATTATATTTTGCATCATAAAGAATAGTTTGATTCAAAATTTGAATAGGATGAAAAAAATTAATCAGTGCATCATAGATACTAAATCCAAATAAATACTAAATTATACATCCTTAAACTAATTCTAAGATAGTTTGGGGATGATTGAGTTGTTGTAGGGAGAGATTAAGATTAATATAGATTCCATGTGTGCTAAATTTTGTATGGATTTAAAAATCTTAAAGTAAAGGTTGATTTTGAGAAATAGTGCTTAATAAGAGGTATGGCACTAATCATCGCATGAAATTAAAAGAAAAAAAAAACAAAGAAAGAAAAGAAAAAAATATTTTCTTATTGTGAAACTTCTATTCTTAGCCCTTATAACTGAAGTGATCAAGCCTGTAAGGGTATATAAAACTTGATACCTTATAGTCACCTGATTTGAGAGTCATCGGTTAAAAGCTTGCTACAAGGATCATTTAGAAAGTTTAAATAGAGAGAAGTCCACACATAAGATGAAAAAAAAAAGTAAAGGAAAAAGGAAAAAAAGATTATTACATACCTTGATTAAGCCTCAAACATTTATTTGAGAGAATTTAAACTTTTGACTATAGATTATTAACTTAGTTGATTATTGGAGGTTTAAGCAGTAAAAAATAAGAATATTTCTCATTTGTTGATGTGTTGAGCTGCGATTTGTAATATCTACCCAAACTAGAGAGGGTGATGATTAGTATATAAGTTCAACATTAGATCACACCTTGGGTGTTAAAAAAATGCATTTTGTGATGTGAATCTCATGAGAGAAGGATAAATATTGACTATTGAGGGTTGGGATTTCAATCACTTTATGAATTTGTGATACTTGACATGAATTTTTACACACACGTCAGTTTTACATTTGATGAGTAGAAATTAATTCTAGTGTTAGGTTTTTTATGTTTGATAAGTGTATTTTGTACATTTAGTTAGCCATTAAATTAGAGTATTTATTAGTAATTTGGATGGGTTATAAATTAATAATTTGTTAATTATGTTAGTTATGCTGAACTCGATGCAAATTGGTGGAATTGGAAGAAATGAAAGAAAAAGGGCAAAAAGAAATAAATTCAAATTTTGGGGACGACAATAAAATGAAGATTGAAGATCACATATGATCAATTGTATCAATCGGAGGTCAAATGAGTTAAATATAATCGAAGTATTTTCACAAATCAATTTCCAGCCGAAGAAATTATGCTCTCAATTTTTAGCCTCAACCTGAGACCGATTTTGTGAATAATAAACGTTCGAATTTGAAATATTGTATGTTAGAAGAATTGTAACCCTTTGAGTTATCATTCAAACACACTTTGAATCATCTCAATCAGATATCGGAATGAAAAGTTATGATTAAAATATTGAAAGTTGTGTAGATATGAAAAGACGCAAACCTGCACGCTTGGGCTTTTTCCGTAGATGAATCGATAGTTTCCTTTCGCGATTCAAACTCTATTGAAACCCAAATTGGATGCAGTTTTGACATATTTTTTGGTGCTCAGAAGTAGAAAACAAGGGCTACATATTGGAAAACACTCTCTTATCTCTTTATACACGATAACATAATCAAAATGATAAAAAAAAAAGGAGCTAATTGCTATATTTTGAGAGAGAAGATCAAGTACTAGCAATGAATTGAAGGCCAATTATATTAAGATTTTAAAAGAATTCAACCTTCGACTTAAAGATCAACTTTTTTCAAATTATTTCATGATCGTAGTGATATTTTTCAATTATTCTTCTTGTAAATTATTTAAAAAATGCTAAACTAGATCATTTTTGTATTGGATGAATATGAACTATATTTTTTATTTATTTATATTTCAAAACAGTAGTTTAGGGCAGTTCTCTTTATATTTCAGTTTTGTGTTTTGAGTTTTGAATTCATTTTGAGTTTTGTGTTTTGAATGTCTATTTTGAGATTATTGAAAATATGCTCTTTTTTGGCATTTTGAAAAATTGTTTTGAAAACACCCAAAACGCATTTTGAAAATTTTGGCTTGATTATAACTGGTTGTCATTTTGGGTTTTCTTTTTAAATTTTTAACTTATTTTCAAAAACGCGTTTTCAAAAATAGGAAAGAAAATGCATTTTTGCTGTTTTGGAAAATAGAAAACGGCTTGAAAAATGTACAGTCCCTTATTATTTTTTGCTTTTCTTGAATAATTTTGCATACTCATTGCATTATTAATTGATTGGTCACTGATTAGATAATTAGTTGCTTGTTGTAGTGTTGGAAGACTCAAAATAAGTTTAAAATGCGGCAAAAGTATCATATGTACAATAGATGGTGGGAATAATATTTGTCACGTGTACAATCATATAGATAATCTAAACTTTAATGCGTTCCAATAATTCGAATTAGGGTTACAAATAAATTCGGATCGTGGTTAAGATAGATTTTAATTTGTCCTGAAAAATGAAAATTAAATGCATTAGCTTTATCGAATACAATCATCCATAATTTGAAATAGGCAATAAGCAATACAATCATCCATAATTTGATAAAAACCAAACTTTTACAGCTTTCTTAGATTAATTCAGCATAAATTAAATCAAAAATTCTTTTGTGTTACATAGTTCAAATTCTACATGAAACTAGTCAACTTGAATTGAATTTATTCCCATTCGGACGATATTCTCAACTCACTAAATTTATTACTTTTCAACGATCACATACGCTTGCAGTTTTTGAACGAGCCAACCTCTTAAGATAATTACGATTTTTGTGCATATACATTGTTCTATATGGGTTACTATTAGTAAGAAAAACTTTTTAAGTTTGTAAAGGACAAAATAAAAACTAAATTATGGAACAACTTTTTATCAATTTCATTGGTAACACAAAGCGGTGCCAATCAACGCCAAATTTTTGTTCCAATAGCTGAGACGTAAATTGGATACGTAATTATTGAATTAAACGTGCATGAATGGAACACAATTTCCGTCATTTAGTGGAGGAGTTTTTTAAATTAAAATTTGATGATTTGGAGCTTGAATTGTGTTAAAGATAAATCGTTGAATTCGATGAAGCCACACTATTGGGTTGATGGAAGGATGAGTTTCACAATAAGAAGATAAACCTCATTGGATATAATTAACTATTTAGACTTTAACTGTTGTAATTTGATTTGTATTCAAACTGTGTTTAGATTACGTTTGTAGTTTAAGATGATTTCAATCTCGGTAATCTTATTTAGATTTGCACTATAAATACTTACTCTCACTACAACATTTTATGCATTTTATAACATTTAAATATAGTATTCTTATTGATAATGCTATACAAAAAAATTATTTTGGGAAAACAATTACAAAGTATAAAATACTGTGTTTTTTCATTAATTTTAAAACTAATCCCTAATCCTATTAATTCCTCTCTTTGCTCCGATGAATGGATCCATCGAGCCGAAGGTACAATCTCCATTGTTTTGACAGTGGTGGCCGTTAACGACAGAAATTCCATCATCCTCACAGTTCATCCATCTTCGTATCTTGCTGTGACGATACCACTTTGCTGGCCAAACGGCCTCTTATAGCATGGCAGCAGCTTCTTCATCTCTGTATCCAACTCTTCATCCAAGTCCCATTTTGTACCACCATTTTCTTTAGCTGTAGGGATACTGAACAAGCAGAGAAACTAAATTTCTTCTCACTTTCTGCTGTGGGCTCTTCACCTTCTTCTCAAAAATCAGATATCACTCTTTTCGTCTTTTATCTCATTTCTTCATCTTTTTGAATTTTATTGTCTAAAATTTTTTATTTTTGTTTTGCAATTTTTGCTGGAAAAATTTTGGATGATTTGTAGCTACTTACTGACTAAAAAATAGTAGAAATCAAATTTGCTTACTAACTGTTAGTTTCGTGCTTCAAGTGAGAAAAAATCATGAAATACTATATATCTTCCATCAGTAGGTTAAATATGTTGGGTATGTTTGTTTTTGGATTAATTATACATTAAATAGATATGAAGATAATAAGTGGATACTATTATTTCTTGCTTTGCAGATAGTTGTATCTTGGATAAAGCGTTTACAATCTAAACATAAAAGAGAACTTGATTTATAAATAATGTAATTGCGTGTTTTAGTTTTGACATGCTTTAACCTAATTATTTTATTTTACATTGTTGCACAGGCAAAGCTTTGTGAAGGAATTGAAGCCTTATGTAAAATGTCTGGAGGAAGCAGAGGAATATAAATAAGTTTGTTGTGATTTTGCAACTGCCTTGTTCGAGTAGATGCAATCTTCTATTGAACAAATGTCAATTCCTCTAATATTGTATTGATTAATAAGTCAGTCGGTCTCCCTCCCTCCCTCTCTCCCTCCCTCTCTCTCAATTCGAGCTGGTATATGACAGTGACGGTGAATTGACTTTGGCATTTTGAGACTTAAAGATGCTTAGCATTGAACGAAGGCCATGGACAACAGTTGTGTCACCCTTTTTTTTATAGTCCTGCCCCTTTAAATTGATTCAAATATTTTAATTGATGGTTTGTCACTTTTTTTTTTTTTTAATTTATGTTACCTTTTTAGTATCCCCCCTCCATTTTTTAATTTTTTTGTCACTTTCTTAAAATTTCTCTCACTTTTTTAAGTAACAAACATTATTTTTTAATAAAAGTGACGTACATTTTATTAAAAAAGTGACATTATGTCTCCTCTTATTAAAAAAGTGATAGTTAATTTTAATAAAATTGTTGGAGGAAGCAGAGGAATAGAAATAAGTTTGTTGTGAATTTGCAACTATTTTGTTCGAGTAGATGCAATTTTCTATTGAATGAATGTCAACTCCATTAATATTATATTGATTAACAAGTCAGTCAGTCTCCTTTCCTCAATTTGAGTTGGTAGATGACGGTGACAGTAAATTGATTTAAAGATATTTGATGTTTTCTCGGTGAACTGACTTAAAGATGTTTAGCGATGAATGCATAGGAAAGATTGTGGTTGCCACCATTTTTTATTTTTTTTTTGTATCACTTTGAATTGATTCCAATGTTTTAATTGGTGGTTTGCACTTTCTTGAGTGTGTCCATTTTTGTTTCTTTTTTTTTTCATTTTCTTGAAGTTCCTATCACTTTTTTTAGTGATAAACATCATTTTTAATAAAAGTAACATACATTTAATAAAAAAGTGATACTTAACTTTAAAAAGTGATATGACTATAAAAACTGACATTGTGTCGCTTTTTTCATTTTTTATAAAAAGTTACACAAGTGAGTTAATTTTTTACCAAGTATTTTTTACTTTAAAATACTTTTCATATGATTTTTCGAAAGACTCCTAATTTTAGGAGTATTTTTGTAAGTTCCACAATTATTTTTTTTATCTAAACTTGATATAATAGCATTCATTAAGAAGCCCAAGTGGCCCATTCCCTCCATATTTAACCCAAACATTGGCTTCCTTTGCCCTATTTTTTTCTTTCATCGAATCACTCCCAGTTTTTGTTCCCGGCCCTCTCTTTCCTGTGACTGATTCCCATTTTATTTTTCCAGAAAATCAATCCTCTGTCTCTTTTCCTTGCCTTCATTACCGCATACTCATCCCCGAAGGAGCAGGCCTATTGTACTGAGGCCTCAGTTGAATGATTTTGAAGCCGGTACCGACTTCCGTGACGATGATGAAGTCGGTTCTGGACCATTTAAAATAGTACGAAACAAAAGTGTTCCACTCTAAGTGGTTAAGTTATTCATGGAAATGATACAGATAATAATAGATCAATTTATGCAGTTTTAGGTGCATTGTTAATTTAGGCATAATACTTCAATTATTTGTTTTAGGAGGCTCTGTTTGTTGTTTTATTAGAGGAGTTCAAACAAATTCTTACTTCGTGATCCATTTAAAACGATAGATTTATTGTTTGAAATGCATCAATTCTGATTTCATAAATTGTAATATTTTCATGTAAATTTGAGATTTTGTCATTAACAATTAATCTGTTAAATGAAATTACATTTTGATTTTCTATTCAACACTTCTGGGGCTTAGTACCTGTCTATACACAAGTTAATCCTTGGGTGCTTTCGAAAGTCTTTCCTAAAATAGAACTAGTTCTGAAATTAATACATCTACTCAAATGGTAAACTTGATATTTGTGTTCAAATGTCATAAATAGGAGTGCTTCCCTATGTGTATATCTTTTTGTGTGGGGGTTGACCATTTTGCTTTGTGGAAGTCTGTCTTGTCATGTTAGTATGCACTTCGACTAATTGTTGTATGCATCACAGTTATTGAATCACTCCTTTAAATGTTTATCTTGTTAGAAAGAGATGAATTTATTTATTTATACTCATATCTCAACATGCCTTCCATGTGTAGTTTGACCGTTGAGCCTATAATTGTACAAGCATCCATAATTGTGAAATTTGAACCTAAGACCTTTTTGCATTTTTAACAAAGTTGTATGTTAAATATATTTGGTCATTAATTAGAACTTTTGAATTTTTTTACAATGCATTATTTTTACAAGCTAATAAGTTGTATCATTTTGTTAATCTTCAAATTTAAATGCATCATTAGTTCAATGGATGTCTTCTTCAAAGATATTGCAAGAGTTCGAGAAATTTTCTTTTGAATGCATCACAGCTGTCGAATCACTCATCTAAATGTTTATGTTGTTAGAAAGAGATGAATTTATTTCTTTATACTTGTTTCTCAACATGCCTCCCATGTGTAGTTTGACCATTGAGCCTATAATTGTACAAGCATCCGTAATTGTGAAATTCGAACCTAAGACCTTTTTGCATTTTTAACAAAGTTGTATGTTAAATATATTTGGTCATTAATTAAAACTTTTGAATTTTTTTACATTACATTATTTTTACAATCTAATAAGTTGAATCATTTTGTCAATCTTCAGATTTAAATGCATCATTAGTTCAACGGATGTCTTCTTCAAAGTTATTGCAAGAGTTCAAGAAACTTTCTTTTGAATAATTAGAATCAAATTATTTTAGTTTAATTTTGTTTATTGCCTTTTCAAGCATATAGTGTCATTAGTGTTTGATATGAAGACAAAACATAATTAGATTTCTCTATTGAATAACCATACTTGTGTATTTCTACAAGATAATATTGATGAATGTTTTGGAATTTATTATTGGCCTCGATATTGTTGTTCATATTTTTAGTCCAAAAAAATGATATTGAATATTGACATTTGATAGTTAAGGAATTAGGAATGCTGTGTAATGTATATGTTATAATACACTCAAAAATTGTTATTAAAAATGATATATTATATTCAAAAAATGCTATAAATATTAAAAATTATGATGGAAAAAGAATATTATTGAAGATGTAATCATGACGATTAAAAAATGATATTAAAGCTAAAGTTATAACCAAAAAAAATGCTATCTAATTAGAAAAGATTACACAAAAAGAATGCTATAAATACTGAAATCATGGAGATAATAAAATGCTATGTAAAAGTTTTTATAGCACTTTATAAAAGCATTATAAAGTGTTATAATAGATGAACGACCTTTAATAACACTATTTACGATAGCATTTCCAAAAATGCTATAAACCATGATAGATAGAATTTTTTGCAATTTGTAGATGACTTGATATGTTGTAGTGTCTTTAATCCAGTTAATATGCTGACATGAGGACAAAACGCTTTGTTAGTGAAGATAGGAGAGTCGCTCCAAGCATACCAAGGGTATATTAATTTCAAAATAGTCAAGGATAGATCTGTATACGATGAAGTCCTTGGATAACCTATCATGAAGCATGCAAATATAGTTATCTTCCTCCATCAATCGCAAGTGAGGTATTCTACGAATAGAGTTGAAATATTCTTAAAGTATAATCAAGGAATCCTGCATAAGAACCATAAAAGTAATAAAAAAGAAGATATGAAAGCTCTTAAAAGTATCGTTGCCATAGTTGATACGAGTAACCCTAGAGACAAAATGGAGATTGATGACTCTACCGACCCCCACATAATTGATTGTATGTCGGAGGTTGCTACGGTCGAAGAGCCAGAAAGCTTTTCTGTTAGCTTAGGAGACACGAGCGAAACTTTAAAAATTGGCAAGGAATTGAGCGAACCTATAAAAGGATTGCTAAAAAATCCTAGCTACGAACCTAGGTATATTCACCCGAAAACATGCTGACATGATAGGGATAGATCACAGAGTTTCCTTTCATGCCATAAAAATCGATCCAAAAATCAAACATAATGTGCAAGGGTGTCGGCAATGAGCGTTGAAAAATGCAATGCATTGAAAAGCAAGATGGATAAACTATTAGAAATCAACTTTATCCACATTGCTCGATACCCAATGTAGCTATGTAATCCCGTTCTAATACCAAAGAGCAATGGAAAATAGAGAACGTACCAAAATTTCATGGACTTGAATAAAGTTTGTCCTAAAGATAGCTTCCCACTCCCCAGAATTCATGAACTGGTAGATACAACTGTCGGGCATGAGTTGTTGAGCTTCATATATACATATCTAGTATATAATAAGACCCCTATGTTTGGACCTAACGAGGAACATACCGTATTCGTAATATATTGGGAACTATATTGTTATAAAGTAATGTCATTTGTGCTAAAAATGTTATGACTACAAACCAAAGGCTAGTGGAAAGAATGTTCGTACATCAGATAGGAAAAATGATAGAAGTATACATCTGTTAAGTTTTTTATGTAATTGGAAATTATGTGAACAAAAGGGAACTACATTTAGTATGTTACAAAGTCAAGGAGTAAGTTACAAATAGTAGAAATTAAGTTGGATTAGGTCTAGGGTTCGAGAATGCAAAAAAAGAAAAAACAGCGTCGTAATTTTGCTAGACTTAGCTCAAGCGGTAAAAACAGTAACATTGTCGCTAGCATGTCGCCAGGACTTTGCTCGAGCGATAACATTGTTGCTAGCCTATCGTCAGGACTTTGCTCGAGCGACACACTGTTGTTTGCTTGTCGCCCAACTTTCACTCGAACGACAAGGGTTTTCCAAAAAATTTTAATTTACGTTTTAAGGCTGTTTGTTAGGACCATTCAACCCCAAAACATAAACTATAAATACTAAATGCCTCTGAATTTTTTTTCCAAGGTTGATCATTGAATAAAATTCATATTGTTTATTATGCTCTTGTTCCAATTCATCTATAAACTTTCAACTTTCAAAGCGTGATTTGTTCTTGGCATTGAAAACATCACAACTACTTAATCCAAATACCGAATTGCTACTTCTTACACATCTATCAAAGTTCTGAAGATCAAGAAAAGATGACTGGAGTTCTAGTTGTTGGAAAATGTAGAGTTCTTTATTGATCCACAAGACATAGATGAATTCATAAAGCTGTGAGTTGCTACAGGAGCGCGCAACCTAGGAGGACTTTGAAAACTGCAGCTGGGAGTTGGTACAGAAGCACACAATCTAGGAGAGCTGTGGGAATTGAAGTCAGGAGGTTAGAAAGTACTAATGGAAGTCGTGCCTGGCGGACTGTATGTTCAAAATTTGTTTATAGTGGATATCGGATGGCAAAGTGTTTGAAAATTTTACCCAGTTGGGGTTTCTCCGTGATCATTCCTTGTGTTTGTTTATTACTTTCATAACTACGGTATTTCACCATAGGAAAAATTGAACTGTTTGATTAACCATCTAGATATAATTAATAGTTACTTGTTGCTAATTAATTATTAAGTTTTAATTCTGCATAATCCCTAGGTATAGTTTGGGTCGAACCTCGTAATTTCAATTAGTATCAGAGCCTGATTTCGATTCCTGACCCTTAAATAAGTTTAGATGAGTTAGTCCTTGTCTGTGCCTCCGTTAAATACGTCTAAGTTCGTTGCAATTGAAGAAAGTAAGGACTTAGATGCAGTTAAGATAGAGGAACGTGTAGGATCCCTTCAAACCTTTGAACTTACCATATCTCAATTGAAAAAGTTAAATCTATAGCCATGAACACTATTAGGGAAGAAGAGAGTAAGTTGACTGATGCTAAGACTTTTATGGGCGATGAAATTACTTATTTCGTGAAAAAATCCAAAAGGTGATGAAGAATAGGAAAAAAATTCATGATAGGATAAATGATGTCTCTATTAAATTCTCGAAAGATAAGCATGAGAAGAATAACCCTAGGACTTTTAGTAAGAAAACCTAATTTTTTAGATGCCTTGAGTGTCAGGGTTTTGGGCACTATATGAATGAATGTCCTAACTTAAAGAAGAATTTTTATAAAGGAAGGGGTAAGGCATTAGTTGTGAATCTAAATGATGATGAATCAGATTCAAGTGATCAGAGTGATACCTCTAGTGATGAGGATGAACAAAATTTTATGGCCTTCATGTCTATGGCTAAGATTGAATCCGCTAAGGAAAGTGAAAATGTTAAGAATGAAGAACGTAGTGAGAAATTTGAGAAAGATTCTGAGGATATGACCAACAAGATTTGGAATACTACCATTCCTAAACCCAAGGGCAAGAATGTCTTAGGATCGAGGCCTACCAGATAATGTAGGATCAATCATCCTATAAATTGGCAACAACGTTCGAGTATTTTGAACTTAGGTTTATTCTCACCTGTCACCATTGTGGTGCATTGAGACACACAAGACCTAGGTGTCGTAAACTCGTGACTAGAAGTAAAAGTCAAGATTTCTTGGGTAAGGTTAACTTCCACACCAATGAGATTAGCCATTTAACTAAGATGATAACTCAGTTGGCTAGAATCACTTCTTCTACTAAGGAGATTTGGGTTAAGAAGAGTGACCTGAAATCTCGTGAGATTGATCATGCTCTTAAAGGTAAGAGCATCCATGTACCATTTGATTTGGTACTTAGGTGCATGCATATGTAGTTCTTTGAGTTTATTCTTGCATGCATTTCATTTATTTGTGTTTGGTTTTGGTTTTATTTATTTTTTTTTTTTTGTGTTTCTGATTTTTTTTTTTTTAAATTCTTTGTGCAATTGGACAATTTTTTATGCTCATAAATGCTGCATTTGGAATCAAGTATGCATTCGTCTTATCTATACTGTTATTTCCATTACTTGGTTAGGTTTATTGTGGAATATTGAGTATATGTTTTCTCATGTATAATCTACACAACACACACTATAATCTTGTGAGTGAGTCTAGACTGCATGTGTGAGATTTGTGATGGCTGTCATGTGTTAGTAAGGTGACCTTGAACGTGAGTTGACCTTATATCAGTTGACCTTTGCTTTAATATAATCCCCTGCAAAAAATGAAATAAACAGTGTATCATCTTATACACATTTTCAAACAATTAAACCTGATAGGTTTCTCATAACCTGATGTCTATGGTCAACTGACTTGGGTTAATCGGCCTAAAACTCGTTACATGGGTCATCTTAGTTGTTTAATGAAAGAAGGGTCTGCACATAAGATGTGAAATTGAGAAATAAGATGAAAAAGAAAAATATAAAATGTTTAAAAGGTTGATGTTAAAACTCAGGGGGAGAAAAATTGATATAAATAAAAAAAGCATTAGTTTTAGGTCCTGATGAACATTTCACTTGTTTGACTTTCATCAGTAAGGGAAAATACTTATCTAGCAGTGATGTTCGCATGTCCTTCCTCAAAAATATAAGGTTGGAGCCATGTTTACGAGAAAATAGTGGCACTTAACACACGTGAATCACTTATACACTTTACTCCATTTGAACTTGACTAAGTACGTGAAAATTTTTTATTGATAATGTATTACTTGTGAACACTTGTATTTTTGAGTTCAACTATAAGTCGGAGACTTGATTTTTAAAAAAAGGTGCTATTTTTTGATATTTTTAAAAATTCAGTGCTATTTCTATCAAAATTTTTTCACCAAGTTATCGCTGAGCGATGCTCGAGTGATAAAAGTAGAGGTTGTCTCACTCACCTCTCACTCGAGCGATAGCCCGTCTATTTGAATTTTAACATTCTTTCTAACTTTATTTGCAAAACCCTCGTTTTGTCCTCAATTTTCTTTCACAAATCATCACACCCATTCCAAATTCGTGTTTTCCATCTTGAATTGGTCACTTTACCTCCAACATTTGGTGGATTCCCCTCATTTGATTTCATTTTCTCACACTTTCGAGATAACATTCGAAAACCCTTGTTTTTTTTATTTTCTCATTTTTTTAAGGATTTTGATGGTTTTGCTTCAATTTCATTTTGTATTTAGACTAATTTCATGACGTTTCATCTTACATTTCGTCATTTGTGTGCATATTTCTTGATTTCTACATAATTTGGCAAGCATGTGGCATTTTCTTTCATTTTTATTTTTTATTTTTTGATTGAGGCTTAGCATTTGGTGGTGATTAGGTTAGAAGTTGTTGTTGGTTTTTAGTTGTGTTGTTTGTGAATGTGGTTGATTTTTGGAGGTTTTGGTTGATACCCTTTTTAAGCTAATTTAATTACACACTCACGTCTTTTTTTTGATAACATTTTTTTGATGTCATTTTTGTTTAATGTTTCTTAGTCGATCCTCATTCACACATTTGATGACGTTCGAGTTGTTATTTTAGTTGTGTTGTTGTCGTTTATATTGCAGTTGGTGTTGACACCGTGAGGTGACATCACGTCACCGCAGCATGCCGTCACAGCACACATCATGTCATCACGTCACCTACATCTAGGAATCACGACATCCTTATGTGCATCCATGCTACGGCTCATTGCATATGTACTATTTGCCTCGTTATGAGCACATTTGTGCATCGCATGTATATCATTTTTTTTTGTTTTATTCAGTCGAGGTATTGATGTATTTGGTTTTATACATTTCAGATATTGCGTAAGAGGGCTCGTACTGCTACTCTGACACCGGGTACCTCCACATCTTATAGTTGGACTGGATTTGTCTCTGTGATTGCCTAAGACACTTTTGGGTCGCAATGTTCCTTGAGGCCCATTTTATTTGAGCGCAAGGTCATTATGCCAGACCTATCACCCGATCTTGCTGCTATTTTCACATCTCATGGTTGGGAGCCGTTGTTGGTAGAGTTGACCCCTCCTGATAGCCTTCTTGTTCAGGACTTTACGCTAACATTTATGACGTTAGTGGATCGACCTTTAGGGTTTTTCTTCGGGGTAATAGAGTTAAGATCACACCCGATATCATATCGAGTTTAGTGCATATTCCTAGAGTCGTTCACCCCTTATTCCATATCTTTTTGTTGACACACTTCCAACGGACTCTCTTGTCCGTTCTACAATGTTTAACACACCGTTAGAAGGTTGTCCAGGTGTGATACGTACTGGATCTTTACCCACTGATCGACAGATTCTGTTGTACAGTGTGTGCACGAATCTGTGGCCAGTGTCACATATTTCTTGTTACATGGAGATTCCAATGATTTACCCTCGTTCATGTGCCAATAGTTTCTCCTCCATTTAGAGTTACGGGGATGAGGGTGGGGCTGCCTTATTCTTATTTGATGTATCGGTTAGTGACAGCCCTAGGAGTGAGCTTTCCTGAGGGGGTTTTGAGGTGGGTTTCTGGGTCGATTGGCCATACTACTATTTCTCAGAGTACGTCACATGCTTTTTCTGAGCCAACTTAGCCAGTTGACCCGACTATGCCGCTGATCCTATAGATGACTTTATCTTTTTTTATCCTCAAATTTTCCTACTACTTCTTCTACTCCTTCACCCACTAATATTCCATCTTCTTCTACCTCTACTACTCCTCCCGATGAGCTTATTCCTCCACCTGCTGATATTCCATCCATTTTCATCGATCCATGGGTTGTCCTGATGGGATAGATGACTGTGCTTATTGAGCAGCGGGCTCTGATGATGGTCGAGATCATTCAGCTGAGAGCCATTGCAAATCGTCATACAGCTAAATTTGCTACACTTTGTGGGCAGTTGGCTATTTACATTGGGGCTTACGCTAGATTAGGAGGCATTGGGATGACAATGCAGCTTCTAATGAATTTGCTGATGCTAATGACACTGGTGGGGCTAATGCTGCTGCCTAGTTACTCGATTATCCCTTGTCATTTTGTAACAAAAAGGGGGGGAGTAGTTATTATATATATTTTTTTTATGATGGAGTAGATATTTTTGGACGTATATGATATTTTTGACTTGATATGATGTGTCTAAATTTTTTAACTCAAAGGTATTAAATGATAATTTCA
>CAIGRK010079125.1:0-12250 GCA_903798315.1 Fraxinus greggii
AGGGTTGGATGGCATTCAAGGACCAGTTTATGTTGGGACAGGTTGTGTCTTCAATCGGCAAGCTCTCTATGGTTATGGGCCTTCCTCTTTGCCCAACTTACCCAAGACTTCATCTTGCTCATGGTGCGCCGGATGTTGTTGTTGCTGTCGACGCAAGAAGCCTGCTAAAGAGAAAGATCTCGCAGAGGTTTACCGTGATGCAAAAAGGGAAGATCTTAACGCTGCCATCTTTAACCTTAGGGAGATTGAAAGTAAGTTTCTAGCCCCAAGATAATCAGATTATTGGTCATCAAATACAATATCTTACGAAAATTAAGATGTATCTATATGGTGATGTTTGTAGGTTATGATGAGAGTGACAGGTCATTGATCCTCTCTCAGATGAGCTTTGAGAAAACTTTTGGATTGTCTGCTGTTTTTATCGAGTCTACACTAATGGAAAACGGAGGACTGCCTGAGTCTGCCAATCCTTCAATGCTAATCAAAGAAGCAATCCAGGTCATCAGCTGTGGGTACGAGGAAAAGACTTCATGGGGTAAAGAGGTTAGAAAGTTACTTCTTGTATCAATATTACAACTTATTTTTCTTTCCTTCGAAACATAATAGGAAAAAAAGGAATATTTTAGTGCATATTGATGTTAAGTTTCTCTTGAAGAAAAATAATTAACATCCTGAAATTTGGTGTTTTCTTTCTTAGATTGGCTGGATATATGGATCAGTTACGGAGGATATCTTGACAGGGTTCAAGATGCATTGCCGTGGTTGGAGATCAATTTACTGCATGCCCTTAAGACCAGCATTCAAGGGATCGGCACCAATCAACTTGTCCGATAGGCTGCACCAGGTGCTTCGATGGGCCCTGGGTTCCGTCGAGATTTTCTTGAGTAGACATTGTCCTCTGTGGTATGGATTTGGTGGTGGCCGTCTCAAATGGCTCCAAAGGCTTGCATATATCAACACCATAGTCTATCCTTTCACGTCTCTTCCACTGATTGCGTATTGCTTGATTCCTGCTATATGCCTTCTAACTGGGAAATTCATTATTCCAACGGTATGTTCTTTTGCCTTCCAACTGGTTTTGCTGGATTCACCAAATTGTCAAGTTCTTGTATAATTGCAGCTAACTCAAAACTACATTTCTTAATGATCGTATAGCTGTCAAATCTTGCAAGTGTACTATTTCTTGGGTTGTTTTGTTCCATCATTGTCACCAGCGTCCTCGAGTTGAGGTGGAGCGGTGTAAGCATTGAGGATTGGTGGCGCAACGAGCAGTTTTGGGTTATTGGAGGCGTTTCAGCCCATCTATTCGCTGTATTCCAAGGTTTCCTAAAAATGCTTGCTGGATTAGACACGAACTTTACAGTTACTGCCAAAGCAGCAGACGATGGAGAGTTCGGGGAACTGTACATCATTAAATGGACAACAGTTTTGATCCCTCCAACATCAATTCTCATTGTAAATATGGTTGGTGTGGTTGCTGGTTTTTCCGATGCCCTAAACAAGGGATATGAAGCTTGGGGACCTTTATTCGGTAAAGTTTTTTTTGCATTCTGGGTGATATTTCATCTCTACCCGTTCCTCAAAGGTCTGATGGGACGACAGAATCGGACTCCCACCATTGTTATCTTATGGTCTGTACTTTTGGCGTCGGTTTTCTCTCTTGTTTGGGTGAAGATAGATCCATTTGTGAGCAAAGATGATGCATCTACCATTTCTCAAGGCTGCATTGCCATTGATTGTTAAGCTTGGTGGGAATTGTTGTTTGAGTATTATGTTTGATGAAGGATCTTTTTTATTCTTCAACAACCGGAATCAATTTTAGATGTCGATATACAAGATTGAACATTATTAGAAATATGATAAATAAGATTTTCAATTTTAATCATATATTTGGGATACAAATTTTTAATCAAAATATTTGTCTTTAACCCAACCCTCAAAAGTTATGTTGATTCAATTCCAAAAGAGTTATGTTATTTATCATCACGAAATATTGTTAATGTGACAATCACATTATTCCAAATAAACGTTACGTCACCAATATTTCAACATCATAACGATTCGAATTATTTACTCCAAAATGTGAAATATTCTGGCTTTAGTAATAATTGCTGAGAAGAATAATCTTCTCCTCCTCACTTTAATATATTTCAATTTTGACCTTTTTATTTTTCTTGTTTTAATATTCCTCCGCGCTCATGAATGAGAAATATAATCGTTGGAATTGTTTTTTTGAATTGCAACAATCATATTTATCATAATAATGAGAAAAAAATGGAAATCAAACGCTCGCCGAAGTCGAGTAATAATTTCACGTCCAGGGGTATATATATATTATATATATCTCTCTCACCGTCGCTTACCCCATGGTCAAAATAAAAAATAGAAAATAGAAAAATTATAAAAGTAGAAGCCAATTTCTCAAATTCTGACAACTTTTTCAGAAACAAAGGTTTTCTTGCTACAATAATGGCTCTACAGCCATCACTCGTGTACCTCCTCCTCCTTTCCTCTGCCGCCGTCATCTCCTCTCTTTCTCATCCTCCCACTACCAATGTCACCACCATCTCCCCCACCCATTCTCCCTCTGCCCCCACCCCTTCTTCCGGCCCAACTCACAAAACACCGACCACCCCTATTTCCACTTCCACATCTACCCTTGACCCAAAACAACTAAGAGCCCTCCAGTCCCTAAATATCCCAACCTCCAAAGATCCCTGCTCCGTCCGGCCTCACGTCTTCACCGCCACCGCCTGTGACTCCTCCAAGCCATTCCACCACCTCCTCTCTCTCACTCTCTCGAACTGCTCAGATGATGTAGCTTTATCCCTTACTGCCCTCAAGTCCCTCTCCACTCTTAACACTATCCAGTTCATCAACTGCCCCATTTCCCCCATTCGCTTCCCCTCTGAACTTACTTCGAATCTCCGTTCCTTCACTTGCATCAACAGCCTCAACAAACTCACAGGGATTTGGCTTAGCAGGCTACAAAATGTATCTGATTTAACTGTTTCCCACGTGAGTATAACTGCTAGTGGCCCTTCCATTATCCTCAACAGCATGAAATTCTTGCATTCTGTCACTCTTTCACACACGAATCTCACTGGCTATCTCCCAAAGCATTGGCATTCGAATCTCACTACTGTAGATATATCGGGAAACAATCTCAAAGGAAAGATACCCCTCTCCTTAACCCGCCTTGAAAATCTTGTACACTTGAATCTGTCATCAAATTCCCTCAACGGAACAATTCCCACTACCTTTGGGGACTTGAATGCTCTGCAGAATCTATCAATGGCAGCAAACTCATTGTCGGGATCGATCCCGGAATCCTTAGCAGCAGTGCCGGGTCTAATGCACCTCGATCTGGGGTCTAATCAGCTCAACGGGACAATCCCAAAATTCATACAAGACATGAAGAAATTGAAGTTCTTGAATCTTGAGAAGAACAGTTTTCATGGAGTTCTGCCCTTCAATTCAACATTTATAAAGAGATTGGAAGTGTTAAAGGTGGGTGGCAATTCCAATCTTTGTTATAACCATTCAACATTAAGCTCAAAGGTAAAGCTTGGGATTTCTCCTTGTGACAAACATGGGTTGCCTATGTCTCCACCACCTGCTAAGGACTCATCTGATGATGATACTAGCGACAGTTCTAATGATGAAGATTACAGTAATGTAGAAGAAAAGCACCATTCCAATGGGCCAAGTAAGATTGTTCTTGGTGTTGCAATTGGGCTTTCTTCAATTGTCTTTCTCATCGTTTTCTTGGTTCTTTTGTCCAAATGTTGTAAATAATTTGGACACCCAGATTGAATTCTTGCTTCATTTAGATTAGGAAAATCCTCGGTGTTCTGATTTGAGATTAGATTATTTTATGTATCATATTATTAAATTAAAAAGGGAAACATAAAGAATGAAGGAGAACTCGGATGTGGGTGATTCTTTTGTTCCGTTTCAATTTATGTAGACTAAGAGAGGGGAAGTGGCTAATTTTGTATCTCAATATTTTCACGTTTCTAAGCTTACTTTATCCTTATTCCTTTGTAATCTGTATTTTTCTCGAGATGTAAGGATTTGCTTCTCTTACACTTTCAGCCTTTTATTTATATCTTTCTGCTATTTAATTATTTCTTTTTGAAGGCATTAGTAGCTTTAGAATCCATTGGTATATGGTGCTATAAGTATGTTCACATTGTGATTGAGACCTATATGACAAATGTTCACTGAAATGAGCATGACTCCTAACTGAATGGGTGGTGGACTTGTTAAAAAAGTAGGAAATAGTTTTCGGTTTACGTGCAAAATATTTTATTACGTAAATGTATGGTTGAAAATGAGTTTTTTTTTTTTTCAAAAGAGTTTTGAAAAATTGGATAACAGACGGGGGCTAAATATTATTTAAGTTTGCTTATAAATGCTAATGTCCGTGTGTGATCGCGTTGACGCAAAATGGTTAGTTTCATGACAGCGTCCTGCTGCTCTAAACCATCACCCGCAGTTCAGCCCTTAGTAGATGTGAAATTCATCTTTGTCTAAAAACACTAGGTTTATGGTTAACTTTTCAGGTACTGCATTGGTTAACTTCTTTGACATTAGGTTTCTTGCATTAATGACATCAATCTGCAGCTCTTCTAGCAAGTCTATTAACAGGTTCGTCGCCGAAATGGGTAAAATGAGAATTTGTTGGATACATGACCAGCCAAATAAAACAATGACTACCGAGTTAACGGGAGGCTGGCAGGCTTGGTTCTTCTTTATCTTGCATCTCCATATCCATTAACCTGGTACCCATTTATACAATGATGGAAAGGATGCAGATTTGGCTTCAATGAATTCGAATGGCGAATGATCATTGTATGCTAAATAAGTGATCAAGAGATAGATATTCAGTTTTGTTTAGAACTTTCACGAACAGTTTCAGTAGAAAAATAACAGATAATTAATGACGAAGTCCACCAGAACTAGATTTATGATCTGCCCTCCTAATCTATATGCTACCATTGGATTTAGCTGTGATAATCCTTGATCAAAAATTTCTTTTCAGTTCTATTCAAATTGTTTCTTATTTTCCTTACAATCTAGTTGAAGGTGAAACTTAATATAGAGGAATAGAAAGACTAGAATATGATCTCAAAATTGAAGTATGATTGAACTACATTTGATGGGATCGAATTATGGTTCTGAGTACATAGAAGAGACCGTCGATGTGGGAGTCCAAACTCCAAAGTAGTAATTTTACTTAAGATGCAAGGTTTTACTTAGCCAAAATCTTCTCTTTTCCTCCTGATTATGTCTTTTTGGCTAGTGTTTCATGTCTGGAGTAACTTTCATGTGTTTGTAGCTGAAGAACCGAGTATCCCAGTGTGTGCTTGCGCTCTCATGTATGCTTTTGTTTGAAAGAAAATGAGTTCTTTCCTCCATCCATATGGGTTGAATGATCGAAAATGAAAAAATGGAAAGGCAGCAAGTGGCATCATGATGGTTATGCATTGTGTGACTACCAAGGAAATATACATTGCCTTTCTATGTTTTCTTTCTTCTATGATAAGGGATTTGATTTCCGCTGCCAGGGACGTTTGGGAAGTGGACCAATGCCACGTTGGTGAGCAGTATTGAATTTTCACACACAGAATTATGACTAATGATGATATACAACACCAGGTTCCTTAGATCATATGTTATGAACCATTTGAAGGGTAAAAATAAAGAAGCTGGACGATACTGACTTTTTTGTACGCAAGATTGGTTAGTACCAAACGTCCACTACATTAGCTGTATGTCTCTTATCTTTAGGAGGTCTCTCTCTACTTGCAGGTTTTTTTCAAGATTCCATACAGGTGAGCTAACTCAAAAAAACCAAATAGATGGAGCAAATAAATAGACTCTCATTTTTTATTGTTTAACCATTTCATTTTATCAAAAAATTGAATTCTGGATTTGTATTAATTGAGTTAATAACTAACCAAGGATTTCGCAGTGCTGGCACAAGCTGGAAAGATAATCGCATGATGTAGTTGCATCTTATGATTTCATATTATATTGCACTCCAAGAGATAAGTTTAATGGGGCTCCATTTTCTTTGCTCCAGAGTCTCGAATTTCACAATTGTTTAAAACAGATTGAAGAGAAATAATTTGTGACTTACGTTAAATTTTATTAAAACAAGAAATTAATATGTTGTCGCTGTCTTAGTCAAGAGCACGAGGTCAGATTCCATATCGTTTCCCCCATGTAATGTAACTGTTCTTCGGCATTAACACCTTGTTTGATTCACAATATTAAAAAAATATATTCTTTCAATATTTATTTTCGAACTTTGTTATATGCACACTCAAAAGTGTACATTTAGTTTGACAACCCCTTCACAATAGGAGAGAGAAAGAGGGAGAGGGTTATTTTCAATCACACAATTTTCAATAAAATAATATTACACGCAAATTCAAAAATTTTCTTTTCTTTTTAATTACATATTTTTCATCATATGACTATTTAAAATACATTTTTGTTTTAAGAATGTGCATCAAATATGTGCTAAATTTGTTTTTGTCTATCACTTGAAGCCTGCAGACCCAAAATTCACTTTCATTTCCATCATCTCTCAATCAAAGAATGTTGCACGTAAATTATAAATTTTTCTCTACTTTTTAACAGTATTTTCAAGAAGTCACCTTACAAAATCTGTTCTTAAAAAAAGTTGGGGTGGAAACACACTAAGTTCTAAAGTATATGAAGGCAGGAAGAACGAGTTTAGAAGATGCAGAATATGAGAGAGAACATGAAATTGGAAATGGCTTATTCTATCTATAGATAAAAGAAAGATTCTTGAAGAAGAGGGACCATTTTTGTTTTGAGTAGTACATCATTATACGCGGATAGATGACATGAGAGAGAGAGAGAGAAAAAAAAAAGTATAGATAGATGACACCAAATAGAGAGAGAGTTATAATAATCGAATTTCATTTTTTTACTTATCTTCTTTTCTCTCTGTGTCTTTCATGTCATTTGAGGCGTGCTTCTGGGCCACCGTCTCTTGGCCTGGCTTTGAGCATGGCCAAGAAGGGTTTTCCCATTTATCTATGCACTCTTTTGCTTTTGGATAACATTTTGTCTGATAGCGGTCAAAACTACCCACTGTTACTGCAAGAATGAATTATTGGCGCGTATCTGCACGCACCTTCCGGGACCTAGAGAAAAAATGAGTTGTGGATAGGATGTAGACCGACAAGAACATAAAACTGAAGTGAAGTCAGTGTGGTTTATATTTTGTTTCATCTTATCTCATCCCCTTTGATGTTTACTTGAGACTTTGATCAAGAAAATATGGGTGGAGGAGCTGTCTGCTATTTTCATTTATCTGCCTTCAGCGGACTCAAGTTCAGAAACCAAATTTTCTCATTCAATGGTACAAACTTGTACTCTCATCTGCTTGAAAATTTTCCCTTCCAATTTCTGGTCATTTACTCCTGGGATGAACTTTTTCTTCGCCTATTTTATGTCAGTGCTCACATTGATCAAATTCATTATTGTCATTTAGGTATCTAATTGATGTTTCATTGCCCATATTCTTGGTTCATCTTTTGTTCAGTTTTTCTCTGTCTATTTTTGTTGAAAACTTAGTTGCCAAAAAAAGCTTAAATTTGTAGAGATGAACAATGTATATACGTTCCCTATGTGCTGATTACTGGACATTTACGTGCCCTCGTATCATGTTATATGAAGTTTAAGGTGTTGGGATGAGAAAAATGTATCATGTTTCGTTAGTACTTGGGATGCAACATTAGTGACTTCAAACTGAGGTACAATTTTGTGATGCAGCTTGTTCAATTTGGCAGAAGTAGCAGATAGGGATTCAGTGTTCATCTCCCGAAGGGAGCTTCTTAATTTAGCTGTTTCAAGCGCAAGGGCTGATGGGAACCCTGTCCCCGGAAGGGCACCAAAAGGAGAGTGGAAAAAGAATCCTGAATCAATGGAGGCCGAGAAGAAAACATCCAAGGAAGAGATCCTAGCTCTCTTTAAGCGGATTCAGTCCTCGATCTCCAAAGGAGAGACCATAAAATCCAGGAATAGAAATTCAAAGCCAGCTGAAGACGTGTCCTCGGGTGAAGCACTTCTGGAGGTCCTTCGTCAATCAACAAGAAAAGGTGAAGTAGAAATGTCGTTCTTTCATTGCGTTGAGACCATTTATTTGAGAGAGAGAGAGAGAGAGAGAGAGATGTTTTATTTTCATTTTGCTCGTGCAACTTTCGAATACATCAATTCAATAAGTTGGTTTCTAAGAACATGAATGGACAGTATAAAATGCAAAAATAAGAAGATTTTTTTACAAGATTGCAACATAACAAACTTTCTAGCACCACACCAAACGTGCACTTTAATCTATAGAAAGCTATGGCGTGTTTGTTACCCCGAATTGGACATAACACAACAAATAGTAATTATCACATACCCAATTTTCGGCTTAAAGCCATAGAGATGCTCAGGCACCCAAAACTGTCATAATCTTGCATAAAGCTACACTACCTAACGTATCAAACATGCGCTTACCATACACTCACCCTCGCTAAATTCTTATACAAGTAAAGAGAGAGTTTTGAACCTCTTTGATCTTCATAATAACTTTGTTGTTTACATGTCTATTGCACTTACACTATGCCAAAGTGAGTTTCGTGTCGGTTATTGGATATTCTTTATTTCTCTGAAATTTCCTGTTTCGGACAGGGAAAAATGCAAGGAAGCAAGGGGATAAAATGGTGGCTTCAGGGAAAGGTTCGCTAAAGAAGGAACAGAAAGCAGAACATTCATCAGAGAAGGACATAAAGTCAAGCAGGCCACCATCAAATTTCACGAAAAGGTCCCCAGTACCATCACCGTCAAGCGCAAGAAATGAAGTTAATCTGAAGAGTGAAGTATTGCCCACCATGGATGTCAACACCGAGATAATATCCAAGAAGTTCGAGGAAATGAAACTTGCTGAATTAAAAGAAGTTGCAAAATCTAAAGGAATCAGGGGTTATTCAAAACTTAAAAAGAGTGAACTGCTGGATTTGCTAAAGAGATCATAAAATGATAGTTTGTAATGCAAAGATTCACAATCCATTATGTACAAGTAGCATTATTCGTTGGAGATACCTCACGTCAAGCAAAAATTTCATTGCCAAGCATACAATGGACTCTGGAGCTCAACCATCAATGCATGCCATTCATAACAAACAACTTATAATATAAAGATATATTACACTCTCAAACTGCAGAACGAAGAAACAAAATACATTCCCCAATTACTGAAAATACCCAGTGAAAAAGGATTATGACAAGAGAGGTTCAAGTCCACAAAGAAAAGTATTGTCTTAATTAACTATCCACCCTAATCTTTACAGAAAACCATGAAAAAACAATAACCAAAACGAAGAAGAAAGAATGGAAATGAAGGCCTAGCAACTCAACGCTATTAAAACCGGCTTATTTCCAATCAAGGAAACTCTCAGATTCGAAATTGGAATATCTTTGAATTCAAGAACGGAAGCAAGGGTACAATTGCAGATATTCCAGGTCAATATAGGCAAGATAAATGATGTTCATTCTGTGAATCGTGTATACTTCATTAAAACATATTTACGCGGAAAAACCAAGGAAGTATGAAAGCTATCACGAGACATGCCATTAAGAAGTTACACAACGGCTGTCCACTCAAACACCTTCGGCTGCCATCTGAAAAGTTAGTAGAAGTATCCATAGATCCCCTCTCGTTCCACTCTTCCATAAATCTGTTGTCACTAACACCTGTGATATTTGTTGCAGTCTCACCACAAATTTCACACAATCTGCTAGAGTAAAATAAAGCAAATCATATATTACCCAAAAATGAGGAAACAAAAAAGGTGCACAAGTTCAAAGCAAGCATAGGAATAGCAGTATAGTTGATTTCTTCCCAAATCGATCATTTCAAATTCAATCCCCAATCTATTTCTTCATGACTAATCTTCAATTCCAATCTATAGATACTAATAATGCTAAATAGCAGTTATACAAATACAAAAAGGGGTCAGCATGCCTGTTGCAAGAGAACAAGTGCCATGCAATTTTTACACAAAGAAAAATTCCATTAAATCAGCAATAGAACCTAAAAGGATAAAACACTTAGTTTACATTTGATTCACAATTAATAGCACGAACACAGACAAGAGTTACGTTACTTTTCCTCTAACTCACAAACAAGTTATAAATTATCATTCTTGCAGAAAACACCAAAATAACTAGTGTGCTAGCCTCTGTTTCACAGGGCTATTTTTTCTAGTTCATCTTATTCAAAATTTTCTTGTCTCACCTCATATGAATAGATCAAGGAATAACGATGGATCTGGCAAATAATGCACATACAGAAGCATTTAAATAAAAATTATTACCTATGTCCTTTGACCCTAAACCAGGCCTCTGCGCATTCTGAATGTGCAATCCCGAGCTCACCTTTACACCCACAACCAATCTCCATCAAATCTGTAGCTTCTTTGCCACATTCCTTCGCACTCAAATGGCATATTCTGCAGACCCTTTCGCCCTCTCCTACAGTACTCCCATTTTCACCAGAATCAGAATTCTTGACATCAATCACACATGACGGACAGTTGTCTTCCCCCTTCACTTTTGCTGGTTCATCCACTATAGTCGCTTCATTTGGCGTTGACCCATTTGACTTGTCATTTAAATCTGCAGATACAATCGGTCCAATTGTGACATGAGTCTCAGAATCAGCTGAATTGCTTGAACGATCATCCGCACTAATTTGTTTCATTTTTTGATTAATTTCTTTCGTCGAATCACTCAAATCTTGATCCATCAATGTTAAAACACCTATTCGCAATCAATGGCTAAATCTACAACAATCCGCAACTACAGCACATACTCCCAATACGGACTATGTGAAGAACAATCAATAACAAACAGCTAAAGTGTGTATTGTATATCGAAGAGTATAATGGATAAGGTTAACAACGCAGGAATTGGCCAATGGGAACGTGATACGCGGAGAGTAGTTGCCTAGTTGGTAAGGTTCCATTAGTATTGGCGATGAAAACAGGATTGTATTTGTAGGGTGGATCTGTTCTGGGGTTTTGAGTATTTTGCCCTAAACAATCTGAAATCGGGTAAAGTTGACTTGCATATCCAAGAGAACTTGTCCTTCTCCTTCTCCTTCTCCTACCTGGATAAATAAAGTACTTTGAGATCGAGTTTATATTGATAAAATTAATGAGTGCCTCTCTGTAATTGGTAAAGGACAACTGGTTTGTTTCTGGTTCACGGTGAAACTATCCACAGCCGCCACGCCACGCGACGGACGGCGAAATTCACTACCAATGGCATGTTTTTACCACTTTATTATTCCAAATTGCATCTTTCTTCCACAATTCATT
This sequence comes from Fraxinus greggii, assembly GCA_903798315.1. NCBI lineage: Eukaryota > Viridiplantae > Streptophyta > Magnoliopsida > Lamiales > Oleaceae > Fraxinus > Fraxinus greggii. Next base: position 11,412 of record CAIGRK010079125.1, read on the forward strand.
TTTTTTTTTTTTTAATATCACTCACTTCTTATATTTATTATAGGAATATGAGTGTGTTCGGTAGATATTAAAATCGGATTAAAATTGAAAAATTAGTCTTTATTGTTGCGCATCTTACGACCCTGTGTATAAACAACACTGAGCATGCGTAGGATGGGATTAGAGTTGTCGCCAACTAACGTGTTAAGATAGAAGTTCAGAATTTATTTAGTATTACTTGGTAAAGGTGTCTCCGTCAGTGCATCTTATGACCCAGTGTATGAACAACACTGGGCGTGCATAGGANTTTTTTTTTTTTTTTAATATCACTCACTTCTTATATTTATTATAGGAATATGAGTGTGTTCGGTAGATATTAAAATCGGATTAAAATTGAAAAATTAGTCGTTATTGTTGACTTTTTTTAGATGAGTAGGACTAATAACGACTATATTTTCAATTTTAATTTAATTTTAATCACAACCGAACAAGCCCTATATATTTCAATATAAATAACATCTTTCAAAGTCACTAAGGGACTTATTCTAGTGGTGGCAATGGGCCGAGCCGGCTCGGCCGGCCCATGCCCACACGTGCTCGGCTCGTGCTCGCACAAAGCTCGACTCATTGGATTTTGGGCGAGCTCGGCTCGTGCCCGAGCTCGCCCAGGAAGAGCGGCTCGGCGAGCTGAGCTTCCAAATCTTTTTTTTTTAAACTAAACCTATAAAAAAAATAATAATATACACATTTTCTAAATAATGTATATTTAAAAATTGTTTACAAAATATATTTTGATTGTTGCCTTTTTGAAAATTGAGTTTTGTTTTTTGTTTACTCTTTTATAGTATATTAAACCTAAA
>CAIGRK010079131.1:0-20987 GCA_903798315.1 Fraxinus greggii
ACGTGAGTTTTTCCATCTCTCTGCATCCCCATCAACAATGAGAAATTCTAAGGAATCACGTATCAATTGGAAGATCATAGACCGTATAATTTAAGCAATCAGATACATGAATCAATGTATGCTTCCACTCTTAATCTTCTCTTTGATTCAACATAGAATATATATGTATGCATGTGATTAGGGATTGATATAGTTTTTTGATTGATAATCCCTTTTCATATTTCTAACATTGCGCGCAGGGAACTCGATTGCATAAAATAAAATATTATTGATCTTTTTTTTCACAATTTTATTTGTATTTTTATTTGCGGTGAACCCAAAAATTCACTTTTGTATTTTATTAGTCCGTTGTCTACCAACGACTGATCTGTCACTGAATTGTAGCATCATCAACAAAAATAATATGTCCCAAACCAAAAATCTTGGTGCTATTCTTTTTGTGTTTTATTTTCGTCTTTTGAGTTTTGAATTTATTTTGAATTTTGTGTTTTGAGTGTTCATTTTGAGATTGTTGAAAATGTGTCCTTTTTGTCATTTTAAAAAATTGTTTTCAAAATTAAAAAAACCCAAAACTCGTTCTCTTCCCAACCCCTCACCTATCTCTCCCGTCTCTCTTCTCCTCTCCTCTCCTCCCCTCACCTCTCTCTCTCTCTCTCTCTGTCGACGCCGACAACAACTATCACTACCCTCTGTTAGACTCGTTGCACCCTCCATCATCGCCCTCTCTCTCTCTCGTCTCTGTTCCCACTCACTCGGCGGCTCTCCACAAACGAAGCACCGCGACGTTGCCTTTATAATGACGCTTTTGGTGTTGATGATGGAGCTGACCGGATCAGCTGTGTACTACCATGCTTGGAGCTGGTGGTTGGCAAGGGTCGCTCAGTCGTGCGCGACGCTGTAGTTCTTCATTTTTTTTGGTTGGCGGCTGTGGGTTTACTTTTTTGTTGGTGGTGGTATGGTGGTGTTTATCTTGAAAGGTTGGGTCGCGGTGGTGTAGTGGTGGTTGGTGTTGGTTGAATGGTTGTCGTGATGGTGCAGTCCGTGTTGGCGATGGTGGTTGGCGGTGGTTCGGTGGTTCGCGGTGGTGGAATTTTGAAAACACCCAAGACGCGTTTTGAATATTTTGACTTGATTTTAATTGAAAACACCAAAAACGACATTTTTGTCACTTTCGATTTTCTTAGTAAATTTTAAACTCGTTTTCTAAAATTCGTTTTTGAAAATAAGTAAGTAAACATGTTTTCACTATTTTAAAAAATCGAAAATAGAAAACGAGCTGAAAACGGTAAAGAGAACAACCCCTTAACTTTGTCATTGTTTCGAGAGATCCGCAAACCTATCAATTTTATTCACCACTCATTTTCACTTACTTATAATTTAATTAAACATTTCAGAGCAAATTTTAGCATTTTCTCTTTAGAACAATATGGCTTGATTCTAACCCAAAACATATAGGACTTGATCTGCCAATTTGCCTAAAACAGACATTCGGTGTTATTGTGATAAGTGGAAATTGATAGGTCCCCAGCGTCGGATTATTTTGGCCCAACCTCATCTCACTGCAACGGGGAATTCACAAATATAACGCTAGAAGAGGGTATTAACCTATTGTAGCACTCCTTTTATTTCTCTCAAAAGGATATTCAATTGTACAAGTTCTCTCTCGAGAAATACATGCGCAGAAATCTGACAGTTTTTTGACAAATTGCTATCTGACAAGCATTTATTGGATGTTGGATACAAAACAAATTTAAATCAGCCAATGCAGTATTGCCACCTCATCATCTGTAATGATTTTTGTAATTGTCGTTTGTATGAACTACTTTATTCTTCTCTTTTTGTTCCTTCCGACTTTGCCCCCTAATTTAATCAAGTATGAACTAGTGGAAATGGAAATCAATGGTGGAGATCCACGTCCCATGTGCATTCTTTCTCCCGTTACATTTTGTCTTTATGGGAAGTGAAAAACAAAGACTCGATATGTACATGAGATTAGTAAGAACATCCACCTCTTTTATATATACAGCATGAACTATAGCAATCCAATGTGGAAAATGTTAACCAGGAACAAAAAAAAAATGAATACGAAAAAAATAAAATTAAAGGTAGTAAATATTTGATTCAATATTTAAAATGTAATAATTAAAAATTTTAAAAATCAAACGGGGCAAAGATTCCTCGCCTTGGAGAAACAGCCCCACCAACCCTATTAAGTGAGAATAATGATATTGATAGTGAGGATTATCGGTAGTCTCTTACGTGACATACATGTGACCGTTTGTTATTTGATATATTAATTTAGTTTTTTATTGCTTCATGTATCAAATAACAAATTACGTATGTATGTCACGTAAGAGACTACCGATAATCCTCACTATGAATAACATTACTTGACATACTCACCCTAAATGTGGCGGGTATTCCCATGACTCGGGTTTGAAGGAACCGTGGCCATCCCTAGATTGCAACCGACAAATGGAAATTATCAATAATATTTCACAGTTTTGAGATTTTAATATTTTGTGATAATTTTAGATTTTTATCTTTGTAATTAATATTTTACTTATTAAAGCGCATTCTTATACTAAGATTATTATTATTACAGAGGTTTGGGCCTTTTGAAAGATTGAATTTTATGAATGAAAAATTGTGTACTTCAATTATGTATTCAAATTTTCGATATTCTTAACGAATAGATGAATGTTTGATACCAAGTTTCCAGATATTTAAGAGTAAAACAATAGAAACTAGAAGATTGTTCGTAATTTTCATATTCTCACGCTTCCATACAAATTACTCTGTGTTACCACCAAACCCACAATCTACAATAAGCCAATACTCTTCTATTACGAACATAGCTACAAACCAACAAATGAAATCCATAAGTTGAACGAAACTTGAGTCTTTTATAAGAAAATTAAACAGGATTTCAAAAATGGAATCATAATTCTCCTTTCTTTGCAAAAGAAAATGACAATGGAGTGAACCATTGTGCAGAACGTTTGAATGGAAAAAGTTCTTATGCAAATAGAGAAAATTGAAACGGCAAATTCTAATTTTGATTGGATTGGAAGATAAATCTTTTGATATGGTGGGGATTTTCGTCATTGTCGTTTTAGAAATGGTGATGGTTGAGTAGTGCGGGCTGAAAATGAGTTGAAGTTTCGTGGTGGAATATGGGGGCCGAAATTGTAGATCTTGACAATTAGTAATTAGATTTTGAGTAATGCTACTTGTACATGAGCAATTACATAATTGTTTGCATACAGACAATATATCAAAAAGAAAGGAGGAAGTTTTATGACTCAATCATATTTCACCATATCATGTGTATGTAAATCATTATTTAAATATATTATGTATATATAGTATAACCGGTATATTTTTTTGGTAGCGTTGGGCTCTCATGGTGGTGGAAGATGTGCAGGTGGCTGGGGATGTGTTGGGGTTGGTAAAATTTGTAGTTCAATTTATTTATTTTTTTAAGTAAGGCATTTCAGTCTTTTTGATATTCACCAAATGTCTAAAAGGATCATTTTCGTACAAAAGTGTGAGGTTTGGAATTTTTCGTCAAGATCTGAAGGGTACGGACCAATTACAAAGAAGGCATATAAGATAGGGACCATTGATGCTATTTCCCGAATAAAAATCCTTTATATTCCGTCACCGTTTGAGTTTCCAAAAGTAACACATATTTCTTGTGCGGCTGGACGAAACCCTAGCTCTGCAAATCTCTATTTAAACAACCCAGCAGCCGTCTCTCAGATCCATTGCTATAAGTTTCTCACAACTCAATTAGGTTTTTCATCTTGCGTTTATCTTCACTAAATTCATTGCTTGTAATGTCAAAGTTGGTTTCTCTCCTCTTCCCGAATGATCTCTTCCTCTTTGGTGTATTGGATATTGATTTTTTTATTTTCCGGTGAGATTTTTGTTTATGAATTATGCGTTAATATTGCATCTGGTTTACCCTCTCCTTGTCTATGATGTTATGTGTGTACTGGGAGATATAACAGATGCATAAATTGAATAGGATGGCTTACCAGCCCACTGCACACAATTTTTTATTGCCTTGGTGTCAAATGGACCTTCCGAGATTTGAATTTATTATTATTTTTTTAAAAGTGGCAAATGAAGAATGTTAAATCTTATCCTACACACTGAATTACCGTGTAGACTATATAACTCCGCTTATTATCTGATGCCTTCTGTTTTTGAAATGATTCAAATGTTTTCCTTTTTTTTATTTAATTTTAAAGTTTTCCCCAATGATGTTAAAAGCAGACGGGCGGACTGAATCTGATGCCGTGTTGAATGTCTGCAGAATTCCTCTTTTGGAATGTATCTGAGATTCTCAAATTATAAGGAAATTTTTGTTTTCTTTGATTTTCAACAAAATTTTAAATTTTTGTTATGCTGTGATGAACTTTTTCAATTATGTCTGGACAAATGAAACTTAGTTCATGATTTGTTATCCGAGTTCTGAGCTACACAAATTCTTCTTTTTTACAATAGCCACATTTTTGTTAAAGATTATATGAATTCTTTTAGTTATTGTAGTTTAGTGAGCTGAGTTGGGCTGTGATGTTGAAAACTACCTATTTTCTGACGGATTTTCCTTTGATTATAATAAACCAATGGATCCTTCTGAGCCCATCTCACTCCATTTTTTTTTTTTTTCAATTTATACACAAATTCCTATATTTATGCACTAAATTCTCTGTTTTTTCTTAAACCACTGAGATGAGGAATAGCCGATTTGGATAAATAAATGACGATCAAAAAATGCTTCCAGACTACAATTATCTGATCAATGGTTTATAAAGAAATGAGTTTTCTTATGGATCATATGTTTTCAATTACAATCCCAGTATTTATATTCTGATATTGTGGAGTTAGCTTTGTTTGTTCTTCCAGGGGTTGTTTATTAACTTCATAAGATATCTTGGTCTTGAACTCTGTATTTTCTCCTAGGTTTGTTGCTTTGTTCTTCATCTAAAAAGCTCCCAGTGATGGAAAATAAATATTATTTATGTTTCAGCCTTGTCTGAATGTTGATGTTGAAAATATAATTGAGTTCTGAGGGAGCTGAGTTTTCTAATATCTCTATTTCTCTGTTTGTTATTTTTTAAAGGGGAAAATAAAGCTGAAATATAATACACTGGAGTATATTCGACTAGAATTGACCTGCTTGTACATTGATTTTGTACAAGGTTGACAGATGCATGGCGAAATTGATTTGACTACTCCCCTAGAAGATAAAATAACACGAGGGTCCTTTGATTGACAAAGGTGGAAATGTTTTTGAATTTCAAATGAGTTGGAAAATAAAAATTTAAATACTTGTAAGAATGCATTTATATGAAATTGGCAAAAAAAAGCTTAAAGTGGTTAATACTTTATAATTTGAACTTCATTTTTGCTTTCTTACTAAGCCCATGTTTGGCCCCCAATTTTATTCTACTTCTACTTCTCCTTCTTCATTTTAACCACACATTCTCCAAATAAAATAATATTACACACAAATCTAAAAATTTTCATCACTTTTCCACCACACATTCTCTAATCAATCACTATTTAAAACCAACTTCTCTCAAAAAAATGGCACTCAAACAAGGGCTAAACAGCTAAAGTAAAAATTAAATTTTTCAATGATGTTCTTACGGAATTTAAACTTAATCAAACGGACCTTAAGAATTTGAATTGTTTATTAAAAAATTATGTGAAGTAGAAAATTTATCACTACGAGCCCATCTTTGGAATATATTTTTTCAAAATTTATTTTTAATTTTAGATTTTTCAATAAAATGATATTTTTCATCATATTAATAATTTTTTTTATTTTTATGACATATTTTTCATATTACTATTTAAAATATATTCTTTTTTCAATAATATTCATCGAATACGCATTAACTTGACCATTCTGTTCGAAAGTTTGATTGTTACATTTGAAAAAGTGATGAAAATGCAAAATTAAAATTGAGTTGACGATATATTTTCTCGCATTACCTTGTGTGATTTTATTCCCATCATTAAACAAATCCCTTTTTTCACCACAAAATTCAATCTCCTCTCTCAAATTCTTAACTAGGGTTCGCTTGATTGTAAGAATAAAATTTGAGTAAAAAGAAAATGAATTTTAGGGAATTGAATTGTTTAGAATTTGTTTTACTGAAACTTGTCAATTAATTGTATTTTATTAGTATAATTTTTTACCTGAAAAATGTTGAAATTTTAGATTTTTTAGTGTTCGTTTGGTTTTGTTTTTCATTAAAATTGTCCAGTAAAGTGATATAATTTGTTACCATCAGGGATATAATTTATTTTAATTGTAAAAAAAAAAAAACAGCCTAGAAAATTATTTTCCTACCAAAGTGATGAAAAAACTAATTCAAAGAAAAACAAGAGAAGGGAGTCACGTGGCTCTTAAGAAGGAAAATCAATTTCATGAAATTTTTGGCCAATCAAACATGCAATAACTTGAAAAATGAAAAATAATTTCTAACTTCCACTGAAAAATAAATCCTATCAAACAGTGACTTACTTGTAATAATACTTCTAAGCATGTTGGGATATTTATCCAAAGTCTTATCAGTTGGCATCAATTCAACATTTCGTTAAATGCAATCTAGTATACAAGATATTTCAGTGACTTCTATAATTCTATTTTTAGAAGTGGTGGATGCACAACAATATAGAGAGTACGAGCTAGCCATGTTCTCAACAAAATTATTCCTGACACCGGATAGTGCGCAAAAGATGGATGGCTCGATGTAAGTATTTATATTGATTGAGATTTGGGGGAGTTGGAGTAGACATTTTTTCACCATTATTCTGGTTTGTTGCATCAGATTTTCTTGATAATGATTTAATGAAGTAATATTTTGATAATTTCAATTCTTTTGTACTCTCTGTTTTCACATTTGGTGTTTACGTATTATTGAATTTTTACAAAAGAAGATTTTAACGAGATAATTGGTGTGTAAGTAGTCATTTAAGAAAGAGTTGCAAATTATTTACCATTTGCAAATGATCATGCCTCAACATTCTTAACAGTAACCTAAAATATAAGCGAGTTTTGGTTTTCATTATTTTCATTTACCCTTTTTCCAGTTTATAACAGAAACAAAATAATGTAACGAGAGAACAAATTCCTTTTCATTTGAGTCTAACATAACTCAGCAGAGCATTTGGACGGAAGTTTGATTGGAGGTTCATATTTCAACACTCTTCATGGTCTTGTGCTCTAAAATCCAAATATAGCAAAACAACTACGCTCGATTGTCCGACGAGAACAAGAAAAATTAAAATCAGGAACTACACGGTAAATTTACATTTAGCTCCTGACATACGGTATTGGACTTTCAAAATAATAGGAATTTCTAAATTTGAATCATGCACGGAACTAATCAAAGAGAGACGCTTGACTAAAACTTGTTATGGCTTTCATTGTTTTTCTCGCTTGTTTTCCTACCCCGTTCCAAACTCGAGTAAAAGACTATCAATTGAACTAACTCAATCACTCTATTATTCATATCCACAGTTCTTGGAATTTTGAATGACTTTAACCATAAAAATTATATTCTAATGAACAATTTCATCACACACTATGAAGTTGAGCCTGTCGATTGTAACTCTACATTTAAATAAAAAAAAATAACTTGATTCAAACAACAAAAGATACAAGAATCCAACCGTAAATACAACTAGGTCCATATTTCAATTAAACCTCGAATTCTTTGGTCAGTATACTGAACCTACAGACAAGGCAACTAACAAAATTGCTCAAGCAGATCAAATTGACCGCTGCAGTTGCTCTATGGAGGAATAAAAAATCCTCGGTTAAAGAGTCAATAAAAAGTATTTACAATTTCCCACTACATACCTAATCATCAAGTGTCTGAATTTCCCCCATCATTATTCGGTTGCTAACGACGTTGAATCCCAGCACTGATGGGCTTACCTTCTTCCCTTTCTTCCCCTTCTTTTTGCCTCCTTTTGGGCCCCCATCAGTAGCATCCGCTCCACCTTGGTAGGAGCCCCCGACGCCAACATAGTCGGAAGTCATATCTCCCATACCCGAGGCAGTGGCTTGATCGTTCCGTGTTTTGAAGGCCATATCAATAACATCAATAGGCAAAAAATCTTTGTAATTTAGAAACTTGTCAATGAACTCACGGTTGGAATCAAAGGTGCCGAGGTTCTCTATTAGAAAAATTTCAGCTTCTGCCCTAGATTGCTTTATACAGAATTCCAGAAAACTTGTATCTAGAAAAAAATGGATCAAATGATCAGCAAACAATTTACTTGAAATGGCAGTCTTAATACTTGCTTATCATTCAGAAAATGCAATTTATACAAACCTTTTGACCCAACAAGTCTGAAGCACTCGTTCTCACACCATTCCTTAAAGTCCATTGCCTCTGCAACAGCATGGTGAAAGAAGCTGGTTCATTCTCCCGATTCTTTTTTTAAGAAAGAAAATAGAAAACAAACTTTTTCCAATAGTGATCTACCTGAATGCTTAGTCGAGGCATCCTTCTTCCCTCTCAAAGATGGCTGAGAAGAGGCAGGAGATGATGAAAGTGAATACTCCCCAGGCCTGCCACCACTGGACTTCTGTCGATTCAATGACTTTCCAGAAGTTCCTTTGAATGGGGCACTTTTGCTTCCCAAACTACCTTGGCTTCCAAGTTGAGGAAAATCTGATCTGCGGGTCATAGAAAGAGCAACATAAAAAACTCAAGACATTTCCTAACTTGTCCAGCACAATTAGAAAGTCAAAAATATCTTGTCCTGAATTTTAAAAAGAGAAGTCAGACAAAAATATTGCACCAACACCATGGTGGCTTGAAGATCTTTAGCTTATAATCCAAATATAAGTACCGACGTTTGGTTACAATACAGCTAGATGACAAAGGAACATCCCATATAACAAAGCCAGATGTCAAGTTCAGATTCAATGAAATTAAGCCACTATTAATTGGCAACAAGACAACAATAAAGTGAAGGTATTTTTCTCAAAATAAATTTGAAATTATCTCTCTTCCCTACCGCACTCCAACTAAACCCCACCTTCACCGTCCTGCATTGGCACCCATGCTCCTCAATCAATGTGCCAACCTTCAGCACCAAATCCCAACAACTTTATCCAACTCATCAAACGACCATGTCATCGTATCAAGCAGCAAGTGACCGGGTTTCATAGTCACCATCTTCAACTGCTACAATTAAGTATACATGACTAAACATGTAGACATTATACTGCTTTTATTGCCAATGCTTTTCGGGGTTTGAGAGAGAGATAACAGAGAGACAGCCCCATTTGTCTTTCTTATCTACCTAGTTTTTTCTGAAGTTACACCATGTTTTTTTTAAGATCGTGCAGGAATTGTGCAATTTCACAGAGAGACAGGAGGGTGGAGGTTAAGGACTCAAGGGAGGGATTCATTACTAAAGTAGACATGTCTGTAATACCTTCGTGAGCTCAACCATCAGAGCAGATAAATAGAATTACATCTCCGAAGGTGCAGGTTTGCCTCTTCTTTTGATTCCCTTTTTCCCATTTTACCATTATGATATAAGCACGGAGATTTTGCCCAAATCCTATTTACCAGCAATTAAGTCGCTTGCAAATAACTAAAATTATTGAAAATTACATATACACATAGCAGGCATAAATCAGGGAGCATGGCATCAATTCACATGAAAGCGGAACACACGTTAAAGAATTTCTATAGGAGAAAGAACGAAAAACTAAGTTGTCAATGCAAGCATAGGATTCAGATAGATAAAATCAAGTCATTTGATGCTCATAAAAGACATTAGAATAGCAAAAGTGAAAGATTCATACTGCTTAGCCTCATGGTTAGGTTGCTGTATTGAGCCCCAGAATAGATCATCATCAACTTTATGTTTTGGGTGAGAAGAAGCTGTTGAGTTAATTTGGATTGAGGATGCAGTTTTGGTGGAAAATGAAGACGAAACTGACAATGAAGGACCAACTCCACGGGCAGGTTGGTTGACAGCAGGTTTCTGAAGTGTTGGCACTGGAGTTCTCTGCTGTTCCTTAAGGATGTCCCTCAATGATGTAGGCTTCTGGAACTTCACAGACTCAGTGGACCAGGCAGGAGCAGGGGATGGATTTGTTGACTCCCCCTTCCAGGTAACAAAATCCCCCAAGGAAGGGCCAGAGGGAACTGCAGGTAATATNGAAACTGACAATGAAGGACCAACTCCACGGGCAGGTTGGTTGACAGCAGGTTTCTGAAGTGTTGGCACTGGAGTTCTCTGCTGTTCCTTAAGGATGTCCCTCAATGATGTAGGCTTCTGGAACTTCACAGACTCAGTGGACCAGGCAGGAGCAGGGGATGGATTTGTTGACTCCCCCTTCCAGGTAACAAAATCCCCCAAGGAAGGGCCAGAGGGAACTGCAGGTAATATTTCCTTGTGCTGTAGCTGATGAGAATTGCTGCCTTTGTCTATGAAATTTGATCCAACAGATAAATCCGGTGAAGCAGAAGGCACTGAGACCTTAGCTACTGCACCCTTGGCTTTAGCAGACTTTTTACGACTTTTTTTAGTATCTTTAGCCTCAATAAAGCTATCATCATCCACTGAATCAATTTGAGAATGCATAAGAGATACAGGAGGTAGACTGGATGCAGTGATCTGAATCTCACTTGACTTGGCCACATGAGTTTCTGAAAATAAATCATGTAATTGACTCTTTTGGTGTGAGAAACACTCAGATTTTCCCAAAATTAACTTAGTGGTGGGAGAATCTTGTAATGTTTCACCAAGTGCCTCATGATCTGAATTCGCAACAATCCCGGCCCAAGGAGTAGAGACACTCATTGAGCTCAGAGACGTTGAGATCTCAGAAACTGCCATTTCTTTTTCTCGTGCTCCCTTCTGCTCTTCCTGTTGAATTTCTGATAACGATTTCGGCTTGAAACCAGGAGTTGGCTTCCAGGCTCGTTGTCCAGTATATGCTTGGGTATTGAACTGTGATACAACTTGTCCTGTCTGACCCTTATTCTTGGTAGCCTCACCTTCATCTGCAAACGTATGTGCAGGCAATGAGTTTTGGGCCAGCAAAAAATTGCCAACATCAGATGTAACTTTATCAGTTTTCCTCTCTTCAACAGTTTGCACCTCAGACATTGCATTATCAATATTTGTCCGCTCAATTTCTGATGATTCTGCCTTCTGTGTCGTAGAGACTGCCTTTGCTGAGTCAGAGCATTGCGCCTTTGAAGACCTCTGCTTTTTTGACTTCTTGGCAGATGATTTTTTCACCTCCTGTGTTTCAGCATTTTTCACTTCCTTCACCCCAAGGAAATCATTGTGAGTTTCTCCTAAATCTTGGGGTTCCAATGCTGTGGTCAGTGGCGCTACAACTGCATTTGCATTTTCAGGAACAAACAACTCATTATCACAACCTCCTGCCAATTGCAGTGTAGCAGATTTTCCCGAATGTTCCCCAGGTGGAAAACTCGGAGCATCAGCGGAGGATGAAACTCTAATAGCCTCATCATTATGTACTTTCAGCTCAAATGGATATCTGTTTGGCAATTCCGACCCCGGAAAAGTATCCCTGACAGCTGTTGTCATTGGAAACTCCTGCTGCTGCACATTATCAACTTGTTCGGGCAAAGAGGCAACCCAGTTCCTTTGATTGATCATATTCCCAAAAATTTGACTAGGCAGATGAATAGAAGGGGCTTCAGAACCAACATTTGAGCTATTATTCTGGGAAACACTAGAAGGTAAAATGACATTAGAAGCACTTTTATCTTGCAAATTGAGAGTGGGAGCTACCTGCGAACCATTCTGAAACAATTTATGTGATTGCTGAAACTGAGCATGATCACCAGAAGCATTTCCAGCTGACAGACCAGAAGTTTGCAATTGCACAAACGGTGACTCGCCAAACCTTTGGTAGGGGTGATTCTCTGAGAGCACGTGTGAAAGCAATTGTTGCTGCTGGCGCACCAATTCTTCCCACTCCTCCTGCTTTTGTTGCTGCTTAAGCAACAACAGTTCATCCAAAAGTGACAGCTGCTGTGATGCAACTGGGGCGTGGGAGTGTGGGTGCAACAAATTCTGCTGTTGCAATGAACTTAACAGTTGTGGATCTTGAGAGAGACCAGAAGAGAGTAGTTTTTCTGAGGTTAACATGCTGGAAGGATTATTAAAAGATTGGGACAATAGATTTGACAACAACGAATGCTGTGACTGTAGCCTCTGCCGTTGTGGTCCCAATGCAGCTTGGGGAGGAAAATTCTGGCCAGGATGCACATCCAACTCATCCTGAATTGGGCCCAACCCCCCTTGAACTGGTACATTCAACCAACCACTAGTCCCATTGTTGACATTATTCGTAGATCTGTCTGGAAAGCCTCGAAGGATAGACATTAAGTCGACATTCTGAGAATTATGCTGCCCATGAGCAGTGTCTAAAATTGACGAGTTAAGATTTGAATGTGCCAGTAAGGAGTCATTTACATCCGTCTTTGCCAAATGGGAAGCTAAATCTCTTCCAGGCCAATGTGAACAAGGATTTGTCAGAGACCTCTGCCTCTCCAGTGTCATCTTTTTGGCCAATAGGTGCGAGTCACCTCCACTACCTGCTCCCACAGGAGGTAATGCACTTGAATTAATCCCCATGTATTCCTGCAAACCTGTATAGCAAAATTAATGTTCACATATGATTAAGTAGATGGGCATAAAATACTGCATGAAATTCAGAAATCAAAAATGGTGTTTCTTAACGTAAAAAGACACAAACCTTCTGAGAGAGCAAACTTCTCAAGCGGGGCACTACTCATACTACTAGACATCAGTGACTCCAAAAACCTGTTCTCAGCCTCCATTGTCTGACCATGTATATATCTTGGCTCATTCTTTATCGTATCAGCCTCGCCTGAAGCAGATTGAAGCTTCCCAAAGCTGCTGTAGTTAGACCTACCAGATACATCTTGAATTCCATCATACTTAGGCGTACTAAATCCAGGAGGTGGTTGAACTTTGGCACGCAAGTGGGGCATCACATCCCCAAGCAGATAGAATGGGGAGTCAGCCGGTGCACTTGCCAGGCGAACTTGCAACTCTATGCCAAAATATCCAGCCTCAAACCATTCAATTATATAGCTCCCAGCAAAAGGACCTTGAATTTCACCTTGCGGATCCTTATAGTAAAGAACTAGGTCCTCCGGAGATGGCTGAGAATTCTTGCATGATTCCAGCTCCCTGTCAAACGCTGCGGATGGTTGCCTTCTCAGAATAGAATCATCACCTATCTGCAATTTGGATCCTTCTCTTTTGGCATTTCTTGGATCTGCCAAATTGTTCTCCCACGCATTGGTCAAATCCGTCTGCAAATCTCTAGATCTCTCTCCCCAATCATGAATAGTTGACTTGGTACGCTCTGAGAAAGATGAAGATCTCCAAGCACCAACATGAAGCATTGAAGAATTTCCTGACGTGCTTGATTCTATAGTGGTGGTCATGTCCTCGTTCTTCCTATAAGAACCATCTTCATTCAGGGCTGAAAGATGAAGCAATAAACATTTTTCTTAGACTTGTAGCTATTCAGCATGGAAATTGATGTTCTATAATTTCAAGTCATGCATATAACAAGCAGGAGATGCCGGCAAAATTTATTTTAAACGAGAGGTTTTTCGTTGAATCGCATGCAGGAGACAACTTAAAAGGCAACGAGAAATAAAATCTCAAATGTTAAAATAAACAAGATCCCAAAATACAGATATCATAAACCACAAGATATTGAATGGAACAATTTGACTGATTGGAAATTCAACTGTTATATTATCTAAGAAGTCATTTCTGTGACTTCACTGTCCCCTTTGTATTATTATGATTATGATTTCACCATCTCGGGCCGAAGTTATCCTGCACACTCCCAAACAAGAAAATTTAAATCAGGGGATGCACCTTCAGGATTTAACTTGTGATCAGCAAATGCCTGATAATCCTGCATTGTCTTCACTTTCGCATTTGGCCAAGAATACATCTGCTTCTCGTGGGACGAGCTTTCTGAATAATTTGAATAAACACCTTCGATATTGTCCACAGTTTCACTTTTAGGATCATAAAGAGCAAGGGGCATATCATTTCTACTACCTATTCACACAAATTAAAACCAATTCAGATCAAAATGTGCCAATGTTTCAATCACAAGAAGAAAATTTGACTGGGGACGTGGAAATATGTTCAAATTCAAATATAACAATACCGAGCCTGCTTCCTTTTGTCTGCACAGAATCAGTTGCAGTTCGGCCAACCGATCCCTCTTTAGTGATCTGCGGAGTGACACTAACGATTTTTCCTTCGTCAATTCCCTTCAAGGTAACCTAAACATGCACGAGCAATCAATTTAACTTCCAAGTGGACACCAACTGAATTTCTTAAACAGTAGATGATATTGTTTACCAATTCTTCAGGAGTAGGGGTGCAAAAAGCTAGAGGTTCTAAAGGTTCTTCCAGAGTGAGGGAAGGAACTTGATCAACCTCCCCTAAAAGCTTTGCAAAGGATCTCATATCAGTTATCCTGAACACATTAAGCAATTTTGTCCGGTCATATCTTAAAGGAGAATGCTCTTCAAAGCCACTTTCAACCTTTTCTAGAAAAGATCCAACTGGTTGCGGAGGAATATAAGTATTGGAGACAGGGCCCCCTCCAGAACTAATCCTTCCCCTACCAAGAGAAAAGGTTGGAGCAAGATTTTCTCCACGTCCGCGACCATGCATGAATGTAGAAACCTGTTTGTTTGGGGTCAATGCCTGGTGCAAAGGCTCCGCTCTGCCTTGGTTGTATGAAGTGTTAGATCTCCAAGGTCGATAGTGGTCCACATCCTTCTCATCCTTCCCTGGTCCTTTATCAAACAGCTTGTCAGATTCCTTGTAAGAGTCCCCCCACTTCTCATGCACAGTATCTGTTTCTTTTCCATCAGGCCCCCAGCGAGTGCTCCATTTGCTACGTTGATCCTGACTGCTTTCGCTATTTCCAGAATCAGCCCATCGCTCCCCTGGGGCACGACGGGCCACTCCATGGTGTCGTCCAGATGAGCCATTCCAGTGATCCACCTTGTGTTTGTCGTGGAGCTCTTTATCCCCCTCCCTCCATCGATCTTTGCGGACAAAGGAATTGGTGTCCCTTTCTTCATCATGCCAGCGGTCACGACGACCAGATTCCATATTCAGGACAGATGGTCGGAAAACGTCTTTCTTCTTATGGTTATTATGCAAATTCTCACCTATTCCAGGTGATTTCGGAATAACCACAGAATTGGCATGGCTTGGAAGTGGAGTCAATTGGTTTTCCTGTACCAAAAATAATAAATGACTGCAGATATTGAAACATTCTATGAGAAGGTCTTTCTAAACATCCTTAGACCGATTAAGCCAATTGTTCACATTCTATTTCAATGAGAGAAACAGCAAGGCCAATTTCAAAACAACAAGAAGAGAAATAATGACGAACCCCAGTTACTGCTCCAGTCTTATTCTCCCCAGGCTTTGGCAGATGCCACGGTGGCAAAAGTGGAATGGTATTGTTGGATCCTACATATATCATCGATAAAATGACAATTAAATAATACTCCCGAAGAACTTAGGAGAAATGTGAAAATATAATATTTTTTCATCACAATAGGAAATGACACGCTATAACAATAGTGGCTTTTTCCAAACCAATATTACATACACACACACTGAGATGGAAGGATGTTTTATTGATACATATTGTATGGATTGCATATTCTATCACCCAGTATGAAAAAATGACTTATACTATAAAAAATCTTCATAATATAATTAATTGTTCACTGAGATCTTGAAAAATACAAATAGAAAATGTTACACATCCATTTGATTCTATAGTACAAAAACTGCCAAATGTTTCCATTTATTAAGTGCCTATTTGATAGAATTTATTTGGAAATAATGAGTTATGTAATAGTATTTTTTGGAGAATGTCTGGTTAAAAAGTAAGGAAACTTTATTTGTTTGTGTGTAGAATATTTTATTGTGTGAATATGTGGTGGATAAATGATACTGTAGCAAACAANAAAAGAATATATATATATATATTACTGGATAAAACCTAACATATATATTTTTTTTGTTACATATAATGATAACATTTATCAAATGCCATAGTGATCAAACTTAGAGCCTGTTTGGTAGAATTTTTTTGGAAATAATGAGTTATGTAATAGTATTTTTTGGAGAATGTATGGTTGAAAAGTAAGGAAATTTTATTAATTTGTGTGTAGAATATTTTATTGTGTGAATGTGTGGTAAAAAAATGATACTGTCGCAAACAATTTAGTTTTTTAAAAGATAACAAACAGGGCCTAAATTTAGATTGTCATTCTAATAAAATCACGAGATTAGTGGTCTGTCGACCCTAAAATTACCACTAAGAATTTTCTACCTTGATTCATTTTTCAATTTCAAAAGTAATCCATCTATATTTTTATCCGAATATAACATATAACATATTTACATCAGCGTGTGTCATATTTACACAAAAAAATTAGTCCATACAATCCAAACAAGTTTCACCCCTATCATTTCTATATCTTTCTTCCAATAATTCTAGCTTTAGTTATAAGAAATTATAGATATTTTCTTCCCATCTCCTCAAACCATTCCCCAATTAAGTATTAGGTACTCAAGGCATTGTCCCCATATTAAATTAGTAAATATACATAGCCCTATCTGCATTCTTTCGGCTCATATACATGCAAAGCTATGTATATAAAATAAATGTATTAAAGAGTTAAATATCTACTTTCCAGTGTTCTTTGTCATGCAAAGAAATTTTATGTTATCATTGCCAGATTTAGCTACAAAAAGCTTGACCAATACACAGTACACTCAGATTTAGTTTATTCCAATACTACATTTTCAAGCAGCATAGCACATAGACTAGATTACTTGTGGCCATAATTTGTGGTAGTCGTCCAGAGTAAAATGCAAAAGTGACATCATCCAAACCAATGTTTCCTGTATTGACCCATAACAAAATTTAATGCAAAATGATCATCGACGCATCCCATGCAAAGAATAGAAACTAAAAGCAAAATTACTGTGGCAGGTAAATACACCAAGCTCAAGGTACAATGTTAAAATTGGGTAGCAACATTTTCTCTCCTTTTCAATATCTCAGGCAGCAGTAATTCAACATAGACAATGTTAAATATGAATATGAGAAAATAAAATCTTCTTGGACATTACATTTGTAGAGAATTCAGCAACCTACCACCGATCAAATTTTAGAGAAGAAAAATAGAAATTTTATACAAAATAATCCCATTCAGCCGCCACAGGCAGGCTGCCTGTCACCTAACCGACATTATTACTTACATTCGATAAGATTTACTATAGTAGACATCAAAGCCAAAAAATAAAAATTCCAAAATATAACCATATATAAACAAAAGAAACCAAAACCAAGAAATAAAAATTTCCAAATATGGCATACATAAAAACAAAAAAAAGTACGCCAGACGAAATGCAAGAAAAACATTGAAGAATACTCTCTAAATTCCGACATTTAACTAGTTAATCAAATTAAAAAAAGATCTTATCAACAGGACTGAAACCCTAAATCCGCAGTAAGACCACCGGCTGAAGAACACAAGCAGCTTCATTCCATGGTTTTACAATAAAAAAATAATAACAATAATAATAAAACTCAAAAACACACTTCGTAATCAAATTCAAAAAGTAAAACGGAAAAACTTAAGAACCCGTTATTTTAATAAATTAGTCAATTTATTAAGAGCGAAAACATATGCGGGGAAAATGACCTTTGGAGATCTGGTTAGGGCGGGAACCGAACTCGGTGCTGTCAGCCATAGCGAGATGGTGAGTCTTAGATAGAGGCGCGAAGAAATCCTTTTGATTTGAGTGTTTGGAGGTGCAGAGGAAGCGAAGGTGGTGAAATAGGGCAAGGGCAAATGAAGGATAAAACGAATAAAAACGAAGTTCAGTTTGTGGCGTGTCATCCAACGGCTCATGTTAGCATAAGCAACTAATTATTTTGATGGATATTATTCAAAAAATAATATATTTTAAATAGTGATACGAAGAAAATTATGCGATTAAAAAGTAAATAAAAGTTATTAATGTGATTAAAATATTATTTTGAGCGTGTTCGGTAGAGATTAAAATCAGATTAAAATTGAAAAATTAGCCGTTATTTTTTACTTTTATTAGATGAATGTGACCAATAACAATTATATTTTCAATTAAAATCGGATTGAAATTCCTCCCAAACAAGTTATTTATTAAAAAATGTGTGATTGAAAATGATTTATGAAATAACGTATTTTGAAAAAATGTATGTCAAACATGGGCTGAATTTTCTTAGATTTTGCCATTTGTATACCTTGACATACACTCGTGAGAGGGTGCAACTACAATGTACGCATAGAAAAGCGCAATTTTCTTTAATTTTCCATCAACAATTCGCGTGATTAGAAGAATGGTGACTGTACTGTCCCCAACTGAGTTAATTTTGTTGTATTATATTTTAATTGCATTTAAATTTTATTGATAGTGATAATTATATTCTTAATTTCTTTGTAGAATTTTTATTTTTAATCTTCAGTTAATTAGAATCTATGATGGTTCATGACTTCGGATTTCTTCTCTAAAGGTCACATTTTAAAATTGATCGCGTTTGGCTTATTACAATCTAGTTTGACTAATATAACACGTGTAGAGTTACATGCTATTCTTCTCTAGGTTGAAACCAAAAAATAATAATAATAATAATAATAATAATAATAATAAGAAATTTTTGAATATAAATTACTGTTTGTATTATTTTTATTTTTCACGACTATTCAACATCAACTAGGCAAATCTATAATATATTAAATACCACATTAGGATAAGAATCATTTTTCGGACAATTAACCCTACTACAGTTTAATTATTTCAACAATACCTTATTTTTCGTTTTCATATGTAATAAATACTATAAAAGCTTTGTCATATATGAATTTAGTGTTATTAGTTCTCAATTAATGAGCATTCACATTAATCCAAACTCAATGAATCTAGGTTTATTATTGATGAATTTATTTCTATTCTTGTATCTAGAAATTTTAATGGGTGTTTAAATTCATATATTAAAAATTAATTTTTATGTACCAAATATAGTATAAACAGTTACTCATTTGTAGTATTTCATTATCACAAAATTTTTGAATAACTTGAGTTTTGAGAGTACAATTTTCTTTATTTAAATTTATATCCTTAATTTATTTTTTTTAATTCGTTCGAGACTCATCAAATTATTCCAACAAATTGATATTAAATATTATTTTTACAACACCTATAAAATATTTCAGAATAACATGCAATGCGTTGAATTTTTGCTTCAATGTTGATATTTTTATCTAGCTGCTTATCTACTTTTAAGCTCCCCTAAAACAAGGCAAGTGTGACGATTATGTGCATTTGACCTTGTTAGGTACTAGTGCTAGATAAAATTAAAGAATAAGAAATTAAAAGTTTTCTTTATTTATTGCACATTATTATTTGAAGAACGAAGTCTAAATAAATAGAGAAAAGTAGGATCAAACCCGTAAGAAATTAATAGTTTAATATTGCACGCCTTTGTTACCTTTTCCCACAAGAATTGTATATCCGAGACTGTCTGTGGCATGTAGATTTGTAGAAAGATCTTAAGTGATAATAAATTGATGAATATATCCGTCTGTAAAAAAATAATGTATTTAAGTATCTCTCAATCCCGATAGAGTTGCAACGTCAATTGGGACAGGAATGGCTCGGGGATGTCATTACTGTCTCCACCCAACAAGAGAATTTCCCTCGACTAACCTTTATTAATTAGCATATTTTATTCTTGATACTAGACATGAATAAAAATAGATAGACAATTGAAACCTAACACTATCCAAATTATTTGGTTTGATGAGGCGTGGAAACTAGACACATTGATAACCCTAATTTTGTTTCGCGAGACCTATAGCAAAATTAGAAAAATAAAAATAAAAATAAAAATCCATATACAATAATTCTTTAACAATTTCAGAAAGACGGGGAAGAAAAAGTAAAAATATATGAAACTTGCAATAGCACAAGAACCTCGTAAAAATGGCGGGGATTACAATCCCGCATTCTTTGGGAACTTACCTCTATTTTCTCCCAAGTCCCAATTATCCCTCTTCCAAATCGTTTGAACCCTTATCGATTTGCAATTACCCACACAGCACATCTAAAAAAATCTGTTCTTTTACCCTAGAAATGACTCAAACAGCGGGAAATCATAACCCTGAATTCAAAGAACCAAACCCCAAAATCCCAAAACTTCAACAAAACGACGATTCTGAAGCACCCCATGAAACTACTTTTGACGCGTCAAAAGGCTCTCAGAAAAAGCTGTTTTGCCCTCGGGGGCCTCACCTCTCTCCGCAGGCTATGATTTGTCCAGGTAAATACTAAATTATCCACAACCTATAAGTTGTTCTAAACAGTTGGGAAAGCGATTTCTGATGGGTTTCGATTATGCAGTGCAATTGAGACTAAGTGACAGCCAGAGGCAAGGCTTTGATTCCCACGGATCTTTGCATTGCCATACCATGTGGAACTTACGCTCGTATTGGTAATTTTCTACTATATTTCTACCCATGATTCTCGTTAAGTGGCTTCTGTGGGTAAATAATCAGAGAATCAAAGTAAACAAACCAATACGGAAGCCCGTGTTTACACGGTTTCATTAAATCGAATTCGCCGCCTCACCAGAGTGCAAAAGGTTTTGATCGGTGTTCGATTCCCAGAATACAATCGGTTGTCGGTTCACGCTGCACTTCGTTAACGGTTTACGAACTAGCTGTGATTTTCTCTATCTCTCAAAGAGTTCAGAAAAAAGGAAAATTTTAAGCCAGAAAGGAAAAAACAACTTGTTGCTGAAAGCT
>CAIGRK010079168.1:0-15992 GCA_903798315.1 Fraxinus greggii
CTCTCTCTCTCTCTCTCTCTGACACACACTCTGTTAGGAGCTAAACGGGGCGGGATTCCAATCCCCTCAAGCCCAGGCTTCTGGGTAGATGGGTGGGTCCCCACCAATTGGTATCAGAGCCTGCCCTATGTCTTGGGTTCGAATCCTGGAAGGGGCGACCCAAGCGAAGTGCTGAATACCAGTAGCCAAGGAAGGGCATGCAGGTAATGCAAAGGTCGTCTTGGAGTGGGCCACCGTGGACGTCGGAGTTGGGGCCGTGGGGTATTGTTAGGATCTAAAAGGTGCGAGATTCCAATCCCCACAAGCCTGGACTTTTGGGAAAGATGGTTGGGTCTCCATCTCACACACACACACACACACACACACAGATGACTGTAAGTTGTAACCTTTACCGGACCCTGGTTTTCACAGAACCAAGTTATCAGCTCTTTCCCTATATATTTTCCCTCAATGGAGGGATGTGACTTACTAATATTTTGTAAGCATCTTATAACTTGGTCCATTTCTTTCTTGAAGGCTGGTATTCTTGCTGTCGGTAGGGGTAATCAAGTTGTTGAACCAGTTGTTGGCAATGATGGTATAATGTCATCATCCATTATCAAGTGCAAGTATTTTACTATCTTTCGATTTTTTTAACCGAGTTCTCTTCTTTCTAGGGGTCGAGATGCCTGGTGTCGTTACAAAAATGAATTTAACATTGTCTGCTGACCATCGCGTTTTTGATGGAAAAGTTGGAGGTATGTAGCACCACGACCGTTTGGGAAAAATTTATAAATGGTTTAATGAATCAGTGTTGAATAAGAGGATTCTACTTATGGTTTCGTTTGAATGTGTGGTTTGAAAATGAAATTTGACTATTTATAATTTTTTGCCAAACGGAGGCTTAATTTTCTTTTCTGATGGGTTACTCACCAGGCAAAAAAAATATTAATTATTTTTCTTTTCTAAATTATTCTCATAAAAAGTAACATGGTGCATATGATATTGTTGTTATCATTATTTTTACATTTTCTTGTGTTGGGTAGTTGACCATTTCATGGAGGCTAAATCTGTTAATCTCTATGTCATACCCAATGTTGGAACAAATCTGTTTTGCAGGCAACTTCTTTGCATCACTAAGTTCAAACTTCAGTGATATTCGAAGACTTCTTTTGTGAATGGCGCTTAAGTTATCCCCATAGCCACGGATAGACTGTCCTAGAAAACAATCTCCTGCAGAATTTTTGCTGTAGGAGAATATCATTCGGATCCTTACAGGAAATTTTCAATGCTCATGATAATTCATTTCCCAGGTATCTGCAATGATACTTTTGATGTGCTGTTTTTATTTCAAGGATTTTGTTTGAATCATAAGGTCCGATTTTGGGAGTCTTTTCCAATATTTGTGCACCAATTGTTCTGAAATGTTCTGTTCAGGACAAAGATCACTCGGGCAGATTGCCTCGTAGAGAAATAATGTACATGAGGGGTATTTATCCATGTTGTTGCTAATAAATTGTTATGTTCACTTCTTTTGCTGAGTACATTGTTTGCTCTTATCATTGTACATTTACTGTCGGATATCTCATATATGACTTGTTTGGTGAAGTAGACTGTTTAGTAATTTCTATTTGGAAGAATTTACTAAATTTTTCCTCGAAATGTTTAGTGTGTAGTTGTAAAGAAAGTTGATTGTAATAAGATTTTTGTTAGATGCTTGGTTGAGATAAGAAGACTAATTAATGTTCAAGCTACTAAAGATAACATACAAACGTCCTTTGACCAGTGTACGCCCGAGGGCGTCCCAGGATCAAGATACTGTTAATCAATTTAAATCGCTATTATTCTTCTCTTTGACAGTTACCTTATCTTGATCAAATGTGAAATACATCACAATGCAATAACTTGCGGTGATAATATAAAATTAACATCATATGCTAAAATAAATTTCGGTTTAGTTAGGAATGTATAAAGAACAAAATATATGTACTTGGGGCTTGTTTGGCTTATGCTTATGCTTATGCTTTTGCTTTTGCTTTTGCTGCTTATAGAAAAGCTTCCTGAGAAGGTACTTTAAATCAACTTTTTTTAAAACTTAAGACATAGCATTTTCAAAAAAATATTTGAACGAGTACTAAGTATATGTTCTTTGGGTTCGTTTGGTTTATGCTTTTACTTTTGCTGTTTTAGAAAAGCTTCTTGAGAAGTTTCTTTAGATCAACTTTTTTTAGAACTTGTAGACAAAGCGTTTCAAAAAAATTATTTTTCAAAAACTGCCTTAGAAACTGCTTTTAACTTTCCAAAATTCTTACCAATTGGATCCTTGAAACACTCAGGACTACACTAACAATATTATATTATAATCTAGGAGTTATATGAATCGTGTATAATTATGCTGTTTTACCAGGGCCAATGCTGTCGTGACGAAGTAGCGAAACTCAATCGTGTAAGCACAGATATATTGGCATATCATTATTTTTCCTGTCCTAGTACTTAACAGATTTTCGAGTAAGAAATAGCTGACTATTACAACCTAATCCCGTGGACTTGTTACAAGTTTTAATCAATCACGATGTTAGGTATTGCAAAAATCTCCAACTAGATTTCTGCAGTCAATGAAGATATACAGATTTTTGTGCCTCGACCTTTAACAACAGAACCTCGAGTATTCCATATGAATTTCTAATAATGTGTAATACATCCATATTTTAGTACATTAGTTGAATTGCCCAACGAAACCTCGAGTATGCCATGTGAATTTCCTTGAATTGCCTAACAAATATCAACACCCTTGGTTTGTTCTCGAGTTATTGACATTTTTCTTTGATCCACTCGACTTAAGATGTCTTTCCAACTATCCAATACTTCTGAATTACGAAAATTTAGAAAGGCTCTGTAGATTGAGTAACGTGTTCTATAATTGGCATGTCCTCTTGCATTTAAAGTCATTTAAGACATGGTAAATCTAATAGACATAATAGAGGGACCAATGTCACCAATAGAGAGAGAGAGACTATGGATTGTTTCCAATTCTTTCAAAACTCTTTTTTTTACGTACTCATTTTCAACAACATTCAAAAACAATAAAATATTCTACTCAAACCTGATATTTTTGTTTATTTTTTAAACACTCCTTCTCCAAAAATTCACTATTCAAAACCATATTTTTTTCAAAAAAAAATAACCACCAAATGGGGTTAAGAAAATACCAAATTCTCGACTTAGGGAGAGGGGACTTGGTATTATAAAGTTGGAACTCCTTACATTACCACACGGGTAGATGTCAACGCCAAATCCCAACTAGATAGAAATTATAAAGAAAATACAAAAACTGCACAGGTAAAAAGCATTGACAAAGCATATTCCTGTCCGGATGCGTACAAGAGAACATGCTACACACGCCATTCCATGAGTTTGTGGTAGAGAGAACTGTTTCCAGAGGCCGCATGCTAGAGGTTTTCTGAACGAACAACATATGACCAGCAAAGGATTCGGTAAGTCTAGTCTTCAAGTTCAATGATTTTCACCACAGATGCATCGCCAACTTTCTGGCACACCACAACTCGATCATGTGGCTTTATAACACCGGACGCCTTGCCATGATCCAGAGCAACCTTCAATACTGATTCATTTGTTGCATTTGTAGACTCAGCCTGCAGAATAAAGCATGAATCAATGAGTCGCAATAACAAAGGCTCACAATTAGAAACATGATTTTCAGGATACTGGGGACCTAAAACTCTAATCAAAATAGGTTCAGACAAACATCTATCTGTTCAGCTTATTTCGAAAAAAATAATAAACTGGATTGTTTTGCAGCGGAGCTGACCTCCCCTTAGACCAAGATCCTCAAGGAGGATTTTGACTCAAAGCTTCCTTTTCAGTTGAACGGAGACTTAGCCCCCGTTTGGTGGCCTTAAAATTTTAAAATCACAGTTTTGAATAGTATTTTTCGAAAATGTGTGGTTAAAAAGTAAGGAAAGGCTATAAGTTTATGTACAGAATATTTCATTATGTGAATGTGTGGTTAAAAAATGATTATATAGCAAAAATTAAATTAAATTAAAGGTTGTCAAACAGGGGGCTAACAAACACATTAAAATTTTGATTATCTCCAGCTTCACTTAAAGCCACGATGCTTGTAATTCTATTACTTTACATGCATCGTCCCTTCTGAAGGCAACTTCTGTTTCTTCCGAATTTTTAAGATCCAAGTTTAATATTGACTGATTACAATAGGATAAATATGATGTTGATCTAAAAATCAAGGTGGACTACAATAGCACATGCAGTAGACATTTAACTGAATAACATCTGAACACTAACCACTGCTGTTTTCACAACAATTTCTTAGCATTAATGAATCGTGCATAGTCAAGGGAATATAAAGCATGTAGAAGTAGAATTGCAGTGTATATATACGCTTTACCGATACAATAACTCAGTCCGAAAAGGACTCATCAATAGCCATTGAAACATTGAGTTTGATACATAGTTCTAATTTTTCCCAGTGTACATATTTAGAAAAAGTAATCATCAAAATGCAGAATACGGAGATGGTCTAAAGCTAAACAATAAATACAAACAAGGAAGATATCTTACAGGATGTCGAGGATCTGCAAGCATTGGGAAAAGGCCTCGGACTATCAGAGATTGCCTTGCCTGCCAATAAGATCGCTTCACAATGTAAAGATAAAACAATTGTGTTTACCAAAAAACAAATTGAGTTGATAGAAGGGGGAACGAAAAGAAGAATATGAAATTTTGCATGAATTCGATTAAACACCACATAATACAATTGCTTCTTAAATGGAAATTTAACATAGATAAAAGTAACAAATTTAACATACAAAAATTACAGCAAAAACATGAAAAGGAAGCAGCCTCTTTGGATTAACAAACTGAAATACCGTTTATTTCCTCTAGCACACAATCAGGTGAAGATAAATGTTGAACCACTTGATCTAAAAACTTGAGCTATTAGAGAGAGCTACATGTACATTATTTTAAAAATTGTCTTCAACAACCCTCCTCAAGGGTAGGCGTGGTTCAAAATTTCTCCATCAAAGCTCAACGTGCAAAGTTTTCATTAAATGGAGGACGATGAGACTTGAACCCATGACGACCTTCACTTGATCTAAAACCATGTTAAACCACTTGATCTAAAAGTTTAAACTAAAACTATTAAAGAGGGCTACATATATATCATTTAATTATTGTCTTCAATAGAAATTGTGTTTGTTAGTTGCTAAATCATTTCTAATATACCTTAGCAGAGTTGATATATGACTGGATAGTTTTGATCGGTGCTTAGCATACATAAAATTTGGATAGCCATCCTGTAGTACAAGTCACCTTACAGGTATTACTAACCGTCTTGAAGATACCGACAACTGGAATATGGAATAGGCAATACGTCAGGCAGACAACCACTTGGGTAACCCAAACTTTGTTCTTCAGAAATCATCGGAGGCTAAACACATCATAGTAACAGTTCTTAAAAGGTAGAAAGGGAGACAGATCAAGAATAATCAAGTTGAACATAATCCCATATCAAGGGAATGAGTAAATTCTCCAAGCAGTGCATCCTTTCATTAAGCTTATCATTCACAAATAAAAACAATGCACCAGCTAAAACTGTTTTCTTCATATCATGGACAAAAATTTTTAAAGCGGTCTAGCAATCAATGAAAAGGGTTCATAATAAATAAAAGCAGAATGGGACATGTCTTCGACTTATATCTAACATAAGATACCTCAAAAGCACCACTAAAAGTCCAGTGGAGTTGATTTGTTTTTAGGCGAGGAATGACAACAGATAATACAGGCATTGTAGGCCTGTACTTGGCTATTAATCTGCATTGTGGAAATTAAAATTAGGAATTGAATTGCTACATATATGAATGACAGAATCAATTTCACAGCCCTACGGGAATAAATACAGAGACAAAATCCAATTTCTTGATGACGTGCAAAGGCTGGACTACTCATTTTGAAATAGTTACTTTTAACCACAGCTCGCATGGCTGATCAACGCACACGTGCATCTATCTCTCTCTCTCACACTCTCTCTCACTCACACACACACACACACACACACACAGAGATAGAGTGAGAGACCTTGCAGCTCTTCCCGATGACGTGAAGCAGATTATTACAGATGCTTTCACCTTGATGGCAGCACGTACCTATATCAAACAAAAGCAGTCTATGGTGATTTCAAGTGAAAAGCCACTTACGGAAGTAAAGCAGGTTTTATTACGGAGTATAAAGACAAAACTCCTCGAATAAATAGCAAAGAAGTGCAATTCTTAAGCAACTTACTGCAGAGGAAGCAATTGATTCTAAGTGGGTCATAGGTTCGCCAACTTATTTAACAGTCTTCTTGAAGTAGTGATCCTGATTATAAACCTTTTCTGCCTGCAGAAGAAAGCACATTGAGAAATTTATTCAAGGCAAACAAATTGGTTCTTCAAATTTCCATATTCTGCCATTTGGCGGTTTGACAGCAAAGTCAGGAAGAAAACTGAGGAAGACCTCTAATCAAATCATCACCCGTAGAAGTGATATACAAGCCAAACGACATCTTTCTACTTCTTAAACAGGAGAGACATTAATCATTTTCTGGGTTGGAGGTGTCGGAGGGGTGAGAGAGATGTAATGAATTTAATTGTGATGCTGATTAGCTACGACGGTTAAAATCAAATAAACTTCACCTCAGCACATATTTTACCAACAACTGAAATAGTATCAACAGGGTACAATCCTCGAAGGGTCTCTGCACCTAAAAGAATGGCATCACTGCCTGAAACAATGGAAAAGGATAGAAGATAAGTTTTCAAGTTATTATTGTAACAGCTATCGTAGAAAATGTATGCACACAGACAAAATGATCTCTCATAGTTGCAAACATAAGTACAGGTGTGAACTTTCTGCAAACACTCTATAAAACTAATCAAACAATCGAGGATCTATTCTGAGAACTGTACCATCCAAGACAGCATTGGCAACATCAGTTGCCTCAGCACGAGTAGGTCTCAAGTTATCAGTCATACTGTCTACAACACGAGTGACGACAGCAGGTTTCCCAGCCATATTACACTTGTGAACAGCTGCCTTTTGAAATAAAAATACCTGATTACGTTA
The DNA here is from genome assembly GCA_903798315.1 of Fraxinus greggii. Lineage (NCBI taxonomy): Eukaryota > Viridiplantae > Streptophyta > Magnoliopsida > Lamiales > Oleaceae > Fraxinus > Fraxinus greggii. The sequence goes on from CAIGRK010079168.1 coordinate 7,126, forward strand.
AAAGTTGTCAGAAACAGGTGATAAATTGTCCACCAACAGTGATTGTGTGAAGAATGCAGACATCAATAGGAAATCGTAAGGATTGCCATGAGGAAGCCCCAAAATAACAGAAAGGGAAAGGGATATGTTGAAATAATTGGAAAGGGAATTGTTCCAAGTCTTTATTGTTTCAGACACCTTGATCTTATAGCCATTACCCACAATTCTACGTTTATTAATTGCACTTTAATGTAAAAACTTCCTACTTATTTTCATCATCTCTTTCTTTTTATGTTTTACAGGGTGTGAAGGGACACTGATTGCGCGAATGAGCATCTATTCAACAAGCATCAATATATCAAGTTAGTTTATCCAAATTCAAAATGGACCTTCTCAGGGGGGAGATCTATCCCTAGATTTCCACGAGAGAGGATGATGCCATCTGCTTCTTGGAGGATCTCATCAAAATGGATCAATCCCTGCAAAAGAATGTGAGGAAAATAAAAACGTGATACAATTTCTGATCAAGATTAACATGAAGCTTCTTTTAAGATCATTCGAAAAAAGTCAAACAGGAATCTAACCTCTACATTTTCAATCTTCGCAAAAATCTGGGTTTGACTGAGATCACCCAAGTTAGAAAGAAACTCACGAGCCTGAAGACCAGTAACAAAGCCCACCACTTATTAGACACCGAAATGGAATAATCATAAATAGGTAATTCTTTAATGCCTAAATTATTTTGCGCCTGATAGTCAATAAAATATAAAATGAAAATGAAGAGTACGATGCAGAGAGAAATAATTAGAAAGACAACAAAATAAACAAAAAACACTCCTTACCTGTCTAACATCCTCTGCATGTCGCGTATATGAGAGTGAGAGAAAGTCTATGTTGTTCCGAACTCCCCAAGTGCTTATGACCTAAAGTTGTTACACAGATCATGTAAACTCTAGATAAAAACAAAATTGTTTAGAGACAATTTCAAAAGCAAAATCAAGCCACGTGAGAATATAGTTATCACCAAGAGCTGCACATCACTAAAAATTGGAACAGGTGAAATCTTAGGTGTTGAAAGATCTTAAATAAGTTCTCAATTGGTCATAGGATCAACAAGGGGACATGGCAAAAGCCTACCTCCTTATCTTTATCAGTGAGGGTAGGAAGATCAATGCGAATCTGAGACACGTGTAGTGTGTACAATGGCCCAGCCAAGGTGGCAGAATTCTTAATCAGACAAACCACATCACCCTCTTTCACCTCAGTTACCTGCACAGTAGGAAATCCATTATGCATCAACACTTGCATATAAAATCACATTGCAATCCTTCATAGACATTCACAATCAGTAGTTGATGTTTACTCATCCACAAGTTTAGCCTAGGTTCAACAAAAAAGAATAAAACTAGATCCTAGGCCAATCTACATCCACCACAGTAACATAATGGATCTGCAACGAGTAATAATGAACTTAGGAAATCTAACATTCCTGAAAATCGACGAGACGAATATTGACCAGGTGGCATACTATTTTAATGTTTCCATACCTCCAGCAATACAGAAGTTGTTTCATTTCCTGTGAACAAGTATTGACCAATGAAAATAGTATCTCCTGGCTTTACTGCCTGCAAGGTCAAAAAGCTCAGATTAGATTTTAACAGAAGTTCAAGATGGTGATCGTCCGTGCGCAAGGACAGAAGCTCGCATTTCATGTGTCAGAATACATGATTCATCTGAAAGTTGCGACTTGCGATCTTAAGCAAAAATGTGAAATCCACATTCTAGCACAGACACTCTCAGGGGTGACAACTATAAAAGATATATCTTCTATACCGAGTCGTATCAAACACAACAGACAGATATAAAGCAACTATTAGAGAAAACTCAAACCAAATGTACCAAAATATATAGTATTGTGCTAGCACACATGAGATAATTTTACATCAAGCACGACTTCTAATTTTGTCCTTATTATTTCAGCCAAGGATTCTTGACACCTATTTTTAGGACTTATTACTAAATGTGCAAGCACAAAATTTGGTTTATATAAGAATTTCAACAGACATTTCACGTCAATATTATCACCTTTGATAACCCACTAAAATTAATGGGCAGAAAGTTTGAAGTAGCTTTTTTGTCCTGATCAGGTACTAGAACAACAAAGGAATCCGCCTGAAGTGAAATAGGATGTTCAGTTTTGTTGATAACTTGCAGCTCTGGACCTACAGTGTCCAGCATAACCTGTTAACAAAATAAAAATTCCTGGCTCACGTCACACTACCTGGAAGATAATTCTTATATTACAAGCACCAAAAATGAAAAAACAAGTACACGAAATTTCAAGCTTACCGCACAGAGCTTTTTTGTGCTCCTGATGGTCGCTTTCAAATTCTCTAAAGTCTCTTGGTGAAATTCAGTATCACCCCATGAAAAATCGAATTGTGCCACTGTTAATTAAAAATGCATATCAGAATAAATCAGTAGAGTAAAAATTCAATTCTTATATTAGCTTAATTTTTGCCATTAAGGTCGTGTTAAATTAATAATAAGCTTTAGATGGGAAGAAAATGGAAATGATTACATTTGCACTCTTAATGCACAATAAATGAAGCTTTCAGTCCCAAACTGTTAAACTAATGCTCGCATCTTGGTTTTTTTGGTAAATTGTACAATTACGGATGCTTCTCCTTTCAATCTCATTACAAAAAATGTGTGAAGAAAGATCGAAAATCTATAATTTGTACTCTCATTGCTCAAAATTTTATAGATCGTTATATAACCAAACAGAACTCAAATTAGTTTACATTTACAACTATTAATCCTAGTAGTAGGAAATAAACAGAATTACCGGACATTCCGGCCCTAAGGCATCCTGAAATAATTTCAGCGGACCGAGATTTTGGCCCTAGCGTCCCTACTATCTTCGTCATTGCAGGAAAGAAATTCTGCAGATAAATTTCCATTTCCACTTAAGAATAAAAGAAACATGAAAAAAATTACAAGCTAAAAAAACAGGAATCAAACACAAAATTAAGGCGCGGAAAATTTGGGAAAACTGACAGGCTTGGATGACTCGAGGATTGAAGCCATCCGTATAGGCTCTTCGAGGAGCAAGTGACTTGACACCATTTTTCCCGATCAGTGAAGAAGCGATCGCCGAAGTGTTATTATGAGAGAGAGAGAGAGAGAGAGAGGTGTTGGTGATTGTGGCCGTTGGCGAGGAATGACGAGAGATGCGTGGAATCAGTGATGTAGTACAGTGGGCGGTCAGTGGAGAAATGGCTATTACATTTTAAAATTCTTACCCAGTGGGCGGTCGGTGAAGAAATGGCTATTACAGTGGGCGGTCAGTGAAGAAATGGCTATACATACTTCTATTTTGTTTTTCGTCGAGTGTATAATTTTTAATTTTCTAATATATTCCTATACTTTTATTTTGTATTTCATCGACTGTATAATTAATTTTTTCAATTTTCTAATACATCCCTATTTAAATTACTATTTAACGTATGAGTATATTGAAAAATTGAAAAATTATGTTTTCAACTATAATAATTATTCCCTCTGTTCTATAAGAATGGGCTTGCTTTTTCTTTTTTTTCCTGTCTCAAATTATAAGTTACTTTTCTCGTTGAAAGTATAATTATTTTCTTAGTATATATATATTCAACTGTATTAGTCCTTGTTTGGTCCATATTATTTCCAAAATATATTTTACACTCTTATTTTCAAATACACATTCTTCGATAAAATTGTATTACATACAAATCCAAAAAAATTCCTTATTTTTTAACAACACATTCTCCATTAAAATATTATTTCAAAATGCATTTTGAGCAAAAAAAAAAAAGGCTCAAAGAAGCTCTTAATTACATTTTTTTAATATGTGTAAAAATAGAAACAAGTCTATTTTTGTGGGATTGAGGTTGCACATTTTTTAATCCATGCTTAAATAAAAACAGGTCTATCTTTGTGAGACGGAATGAGTATTATTTTCCAACTTGTCCCTTTATAAATTCATCAATAACGGCTAGTTTTTCAATTTTAATCCGATTTTAATTTTTACCAAACACGCCCTAAGTCTTGTTTGGTGTAGATTAAAATCAGATTTTTAATTAAATTTCGATAAAAGTTGATGAAATATATGGTCGATAAGTTATGGATTATATAAATCGTATTTCGATTTAAAATAAAAATCATATTTTAATCTATATCAAGCATGTGCTAAATATTTAGATATCACGGCCTCCTTGAGGTTGTCAATTTGTAAATAGTTTATAAAATTAATCAAAGTTAACATTAATTCTAATCACACATTCATAATTATTATTTATTTATAAATAATTTTATTAATTTAATTTCGATCAAATATTAATTTCAATTACACACTTCCAGACCAGACCTCTTTTTGTGGCAGTGACAGTCAACAAGTGAATGTTACGCAACGCCAATTGCCCACATTGGTAAAACAAGCAAGCAACCACCGTGCCCCCTCATGGTCCTAAACAGGTATCGCTTCAGAATGTTTATTATGTCCCGGGCATGAAGAAAAATGTATTGAATAATGTTAAAAATCGCTGCTACAAAAACTGGCGATCATCTCTACTCGAGACGAATAACATTAGATGGCACACCATGTTTTGTTTTGCTCAAATGATGTTAAGGTGTGACGCGCAGACTCTAGCTTGTTTGTTAAAGCTCGAGAAGGAAAGTTCGCAATAGTACTAGTATATGTAGACGATTTGATCATCACTAGAAATGATGTAAAAGAACTTACCACTCGAGCACTTTCTTGAGCCACAGGTCGATCACTTGGAAGAATTTTTTCTTTTTGTCAATAAAATTAAGCAAGCTGAGGATTTATAGAATGCAAACAATTCGTCTTTCAATCACACCCATAAATCTTCGCAGATTCTTCAAGATCAAGGTCGAGTACAAATTAGCCTGTCTTGTCCCAAGCAGATCGAGCTATCTAGTGTAAGAGTTTAAATTCAACAACGACGACGAATAGAAAAACAATATGAACCCATTTTTTCTTGTTTAGAACCTAATATTAGATAACAACACAGCATGAACCAGATTTACATGTGCAGATAATCAAAATACTCAATTCCAAGCAAATAACTTCAAAAGTATAAGATTACTAATTACTTATAAAAAGAACAAGACATATTAGCATTGAAGCAAAGCAGCAAGCAGCCTCATATCCCTGCTATTGTCCGGCAAAATAATGCTCACTAACGGATGAAACTGAGAAAGTTAGCCTGAATGGGAAGTCCAAAGGTCCCAACTTCCGACATGGTGAAGAAGATTTTTAACTTCTTTTCCTTTTTCAGTACCATATCGTGCTATTGAATCCTCCCTACCAAACATGCTATAAAAGTTTTGGGTATTAACTATATATTGACAACAGAATGACAACTTAGATATATATAAAATATGGATTCCGGACGCTGATTGTTACAACCAAATCCTTGGCCAAAGGGAAGGTCATCGTCGACTGACCTAAAAGTACGCTTTGATGCTCAAACTGCAGGAAGCGTGAACACTTAAGCCAAGTATCCAGTAAAGAGCGAAGGTCCCAGATTTCCATCAAAATACAATCAACCACTACTTGTGAATATGTTTATAAGCGCCATGAACGAGGCAGGCAATCAACAACTTCCCCCAATATGACTCCTGAGTTGAGCTGAATAGAAATCTCAACAATTAAGAAAGCCCATTTTTCCAAAGGGTAAACACCAGGATCAAAGTGCTGCTACCCATCCAAGTACTCGTCGAAGGTTCTACCACTGGAACACTCCACATAGGATTTAGCATTGATTTCTCTACCAAATCTCCATACATAGTTTAGACCGACGAGAAGCTCAGTAATTGTTCCTTCTGTCTTCTCTTGATTTGCTAAATAAAGGGTTTGTACAAGAAGCACGTTTGGTCTAGACACTAAGTTCTGGTGCTCGACGCTCCGCTCAGACTGCCATCTTATCATGTTATGAGCAAGTGGAGCTAACCATTCCAAAATTCTCGACATTGTCCCGTTCCATTCTCCAGCAAGAACTGTATCATAAACTGATGAAGTTAAGCTCTTGGCGTGTGGCTTAAGTTTGTCTCGGAGGGCCGTTCTAATGCTAGCTGGCAACATGTTGTACAGGTCATCTCTTGCATCGTTACCAATCAAGTGAGGAGTGGCCACTAACTTCTCGATTACAATGATGACATTTGCATAATGCAATGCTAAGGCAGCAGCGCCGAGGGTTTCTGGAGGTGCATTCAACAGCCTGTTCTTAGATTTAACGGTGGATGGATTGCCATAACTTGAGCTACCATGTGCATGTAGTTCCATGCTGGCCTTTTTATTTCCATCCAGATCTCCTGAACAAACTACGTTTGAATTCAAAATCCAATTGCTCAGAGGAGAACTGCTTCCACCTATCATGTGCCCTGCAAAAGGCCCTGATGTGGTTAGTCGATTATGTTCTGAAAGCGGGAATTTCTCTTTCGAATTTGAAGATTTGTCACTAGATCGCCACAATTTCCAAGTGCTTTTGCTTGTTCTTGGCAGTGGACTAGATTTGGTCATTGACCTCCCGAGGGGACCAGAGTAAAAGTTCTTAGCATCATGTCTTCCAGAGATTGGGCTTGTTGTAAGTGAACTTCTAAGAGGGCCAGAATGGAAATTGCTCCTTGAGACTGGACCAGATTTAGTAATCAACTTCCCTAATGGACCGGAAGAAAACCTAGGAATGCTATTTTCGGCCAGGTTCACTGATGATTGGGTAAAAATGATCGAGTGGCCGTGACAGCTATAATCAGAATCCAGAACTCCAAAATCTTTCAGTTCCATACCGATCATGTGATTAAATCCAAAAACATGCCCAATCCTACTATATATAGTAAATATAGATCTCGCCAAAAGACGAATTGTGTAATCATAGGTCTGATTCCAAAGAGAAGTCTCCTTCAAGTGCTTCACTTCCTGCTGCTTCCATGCAATCTTCTTTTCATATGCAATGACACTAGTGCTATCTATGTCATCATTACTCTTCATTCGCTTCAGGGTTTGTTCAAGATCTGCAAGTATTTCCATTTCTTGATACAAATTTGCATTGGCAACAATGAACCGTTCCATATTCTTAGCTTTCCGGTCCATCTTCTTCCACGTGAACCGCCACTCATAAGTGTCGGCACCAATCTTGATTAAATCTTTAAATGCTTGCTCAAAACTCTTTAACACAGGATCACTGCATTTCTTGGATAGCCTAGACACAGCTCTTGCCACGTGTAACAAGTTCTCCATCATTTCTAAACCTATCCACCGTACCATGTAATCCTCATCCTCAGACACAAGCTTTTTAATACCTGTGGAATTCATTATTTCCTCCCTCAATTTTGCCACCTGCTTATCAGCCAGCGACTGCCATAGGTTAAGCAGTTTAGACATCAAGCTGACAACTTCAAAAGCTAATACGCCAATCTGTGCCTTTTCGGAATCAAACTCATGCTTCCTTGATGTTTTCCACAGACTACGAAACCAAGACTCAGTGACCATCTCTAATATCAAAAACAATTAACAAAATGATCCTCAAGAAAAGCTCAGTACTGATGAGCTTGATCCTGAATTAAAAGGCAAAAATAGGCTGTTAAAGATGTGTAATACCGTTACCACCAAAAAAGTTCAAGAAAATGAATGAATGATGACAGAGTTAGCTCAACAGCACAAGCGAAATGGGGGAGAGGACTCATTTCCCAATATACTCTACTAGATTGAGGGAGTAAATGAATGCAGCATGGGTCAGAATTCAAGATATAAAAATTTAAAACAAAACCAGAGACTTCCATACAATCTTGCACTATTTTTTTACTTAGATAAGCAAATTTATACGAATAAAAATATCGATAAAATTGTGTCAGTTTTTCTTCTATTTCCTTCCTAAGATTCCTTCTTTATTTTGCACATTATGTTTCACATATTATCAATTGATTTCCTCCCTTTGTCAGCAATAAGCCACGTAGTATTCCCAAAAAAAGGGTAGAGAATGCTAAAGACCGGTACACCAGGACAAGAATAACTGCAGAAAACCCACCAAAAATTGATCCAACATAAAACCCTGATGCAAAATTTATAAAAATAAAAAATAAAAATCCCAAGTAGAATATGAATTTAGAAAAAAAATCACAAAAATGACAATTTTACAGCCAAAAAAGTAGCATCAACATCACAAGGAGTACGTCAAGATTACAAAAACAGGCTATTTTCTTTTGCTTGTTCTCCCTCTTGAACAATTAAAAACAGTACAAAACTACATAATTTTCCGCCACATAAAAGCAACAAAAAAAGAATTAAAACCAAGCAATTGTAAAATCAAAGCCACTGAATAAAAAAGAAAAACTTGACACTCACTAATATTCTGACGAAGAAAAAACTGGACCACTTTTGAAGCTTCTTAGAATCAACACGAATTAGGTCAATCTTAGGAATTTTAGAGAGAGAGAGGAGAAGAAAAGATGAGAGAGAACCGAGAGAGAGTGGGAGCAGTGGAGAACAGAAGGAAGGCCACATGCAGGAAAGTCGAAATTGTAGAATGTGAGAAACCGTGTGAAATTTATTGAAACATTTATTATTTTGCACAACAAACCCGCTTCTTGTTCTTCTTCTTCTTCTATTTTTTTAATTATTATTGTTATTATTTTTTGAAATTGCCTTGCTCACATATTTTATTTTATTTTTATTGTTCTAGTAGTGCATTTCGCTTCGAACAAACTAGGTTTAAGCTTCTCTCTCTCTCTCTCTCTCTCTCTCTCTCTCTCTCTCTGGTCGTAATTAACATCTTATTTACATTATCAAATATACCAATTATGCAAATTTTGACGTATATTTCTTGTTTTAC
>CAIGRK010079201.1:0-10183 GCA_903798315.1 Fraxinus greggii
TTTCAAATTTGGCACAGTAAAGCCTGTGCGTGTTGTTAGTAGTTGTCTGCTCTAACGGTCCATTTCTTTCTACAATTTGTCTGAAAATGGGCCTCAAACGGAGGCTTAATCATACATTCTACATTATAACACTATTGCAAAATGATTTTTTTGAAAAAAAAAAAAAAAAAAAGAGCATCAGACGGACTCTTAATATTTTAGTGTTGACAACGTTCGACGATCCACAGTCGCTCGTGCTGATTCAAAATCCGGGTACGCTGCTGATTGTGTCTGATTAATTCTAGTGGAGTCAAAAATTGACACATGAATCTAAGGGGATTTGATTTCTTGATAGAGAGCCAAATATTCTGACAGGTTGGTGGGAGCTTGCTTTGGGCATTCCATTCCTCAACAAAGCCGTGAATTGATGTGGTGGTGGTGAGCAGGGATTCAGATATTTTGTGTTGTGGGTCAAAAATTAAAGTGTAACTTTTTAAAAAAAAAAAGTTAAAATTAACGAAAATAAATTAATACGCATTTTGATAATTTAAAATTTTTATAATTATATCATCATCAATATTGTTAAATGAATTTTGCTATTTGTATAGTTTTGTTTACCATTTCATTGACAAATGTTGAGCTAACGATGAGTAAATCAAATTGAATGTAAAAAGTAAATGAATTAAAATAAAACTCACATTTAGGAAGTAAATGCTATTTAAATTTAATGCAAAAGTAATTCAAATCATATTTAATCCCTAACGATCCTAAAATTTTGACTCAAAGTCCATGTAAAATTTCTTAATAAAATCATGTAAATTATATTTAAAAAAAATTCGTGCAAAAATAATAAACGTTAATTAAATAATTGATTTCTTTTTACCAAAAAAAAAAAGAAGAGAGAGACACCTCTTTTAAGAAGTACGTTTCATGCATATTTAATTATTTTCGATATTCATTTGGACCATACAATATGAGTATGATGTAATTCTCGAAATAAGCTTCTAAATGATGTAGGTAATTTATGTATTATGATAGTATACGATCATCGACGAATTTTGAAAGTTAGCATATTATTGAAATTCTCGAAATACTAATTTGAAACGGTATATGTCACAACTTTTGCTACGATTGGGAGTTTCGTGAGCTATTAACAAGCTAAAAATTAGGTCATGAGCTTTTCAAAATGGTATTAAGAATACAATGTTTCGACTTCATTTGACACCTCGTAATGTGTGTTAAAGTGGATCAAAACAATTATTTCTTCAAAATAAAAAAAACCCAAAAATTTTGTGGGGTCAGTTGACCCCACGTGGGTCCGCCACTGGTGGTGAGAAATAATTTGATTTGGACATCTATTTAAATTTAAATGAAAAATGAGAAAAAAAAAATTGGTAAGAAACGATAAAAAAGAAAGAATTATAGTTAAAATAGTGACCCCACGTGGGTCCGCCACTGGTGGTGAGAAATAATTTGATTTGGACATCTATTTAAATTTAAATGAAAAATGAGAAAAAAAAAATTGGTAAGAAACGATAAAAAAGAAAGAATTATAGTTAAAATAGTGACCCCACGTGGGTCCGCCACTGGTGGTGAGAAATAATTTGATTTGGACATCTATTTAAATTTAAATGAAAAATGAGAAAAAAAAAATTGGTAAGAAACGATAAAAAAGAAAGAATTATAGTTAAAATAGTGACCCCACGTGGGTCCGCCACTGGTGGTGAGAAATAATNAAAAGAAAGAATTATAGTTAAAATTGCAACTATTAACCTTCTCATTGCAAGGGAAGATGAACTAGTTCACATTGGCCAACTCAGTAATAGTCGATCCACCGGAAATATCAAGTAGTTCAACGTTCATTTAAAATTTAGTAGTCGAAAAGGTGGTCAATATCAGCTCTCAATTAGGGGTGGCAAATGGGCCCAAGTCGCACACCGGCTCAACTTGACTAGGGCTTCCTCGAGATCGTATTGAGATGAGTTCGAAATTTTTTTCGTAAACCGTAATTTTTTTTTTTTTTTTTAAAGAAATCCAATTTGTGCTCGGCTCGTGTTCACAAGAGCTAAAGGGTCCAGCCGAGCATTGTTTGTAGACAACAGTCACCAGAAGAGCTCGGACTAGGCATTGGGGTGTTTAAGCCAGCTCGACCCAATACTACCCCTACTCTCAGCCATAGGCTAAACAACCAAATCCAAAATGCAAACATTATGGAACGAAGCAACAGCTATTTTATTTTTAAAGAACAGACACAACCGGTATCATTCAATTGAAAAAGCTCAAATACTTGACACGAGTAAATGAAACATACTAGGATATTAGAAAGTAAAACGGAGACGGCACAGAAGTTCAACGACAGAATAAGGAACCTGTAGGGGAATGGAAAAATTACAGAGCTTTCAAGATATCTTCGGCACTGGAAACTGTGAATTCTCCACCAGCCTCAATATTAGCAACTTTCACCTTCAAGTCCTCAACCAGGAGAGCAAACCTCCTGGACCGAGTGCCAAGCCCTTTGTCCGAGAGGTCAAGCTCAAGACCAAGTGCCTTAGTGTAACTTGCAGAGCCATCAGCTAAAAACTTCACATGCTTATTGTCAGGGTAAGTTTTTGCCCATGCCTTCATCACAAATGGGTCGTTGACTGCAGATGAGAAACAAATAAAAGGTTGAACCTCAAATAATCGCCCCCCAAGTAAAATCATTAATTCTCTGCTACGTAGAGAAAATAAATTGGTAATTCTACAGATATGCTACTAATTTAGAGATATATTTTCAAAGAGCTGAAATAACTTCAGATGTCGAGCCTCTTCACAGTAACAATCACAAGAACTGAAGGACATCACCTTATACGAGGGTCTTCACAGCTATATAAAGGCTTGGCATCAAATTTTAATCACACCGTTTCAAACATATATCCAAACCAGCTGCCCACCCAGTTCCCAGTTCTTTCGATTATAGGACTCTTTAGGAGCTTACAAGTTAAGTTACAGTAAACACTCCAGTTAAATTGACAAATCCGAGATTAAAGGCTGTTTGACATGGCTTTTGAAAAGTCAAAAGGAGTTTTTGAAACCTTAAAGCAACTTTTGGATCCATTTCGCCAATTACATGGAAGTGTTTTTGCCCGTTTGAAGAGGTTTTAAAAGAAGCTGGTCCAATATATCTCCCTCTAAAAGCACTTCTGGAAGAGGGCTCACTTTCAAAAATTAGTTTTCAAATAAAAATTAAGATAGTTTCTTTCAAAAAAACTCTTCTACACGAGAAATAAAAGCAAAAGTAATGACAAACGGCCCTAAGAAACTTTTTCATGTACTCATAAACCAAATACGAATCTTAGCTTGTTTTTGAGTTGGATATCATAGTTGACATCACTTGATGAAAACGTATACCATCATAAAAAATGTGAGCTCCTTATGCAGAATAACTACAAACGTATACCAATTCATTTACATTTTCTACATGGCTAATGAACAAAGATTGTGTCACTTTTTCCAATGCTAATTTTGCAATGATAAACAAATTTCCTAATATATAATTTGTAGATGATTTAGATATATAATCAACTTCACGAAAACAATTATTTGTTACTTAAACAAACATTTTTTTATAGAAGAAAAGCATAATAATGACCCAAACAGTTCAATAGTAGACAAGGTTCAGTTAAAATACATACAAATTAATGTAGATATTTAATCCAGAATCATTAGAAAATAGCCCATAAAAAATGTATATCATACCACTGATGCACAAGATTTCATCGACACCCTTTGACTTCAACTCGTCAGCCTTTTCGATGAAACCAGGCACATGCTTCATGCTGCAAAACCCACCCAAACATATTAAAAAAAAATGCACAAACCCAAAACCCAAGCACTTGTATAATCCGCCCAAAATTGACCCAATCAAAAACAAATAGTTCAAAAATAAAATAAAAAAATTGCCGGTGATTACAGATCGAAAATAACCTGCAAGTGGGAGTGAAAGCACCGGGAACGGCAAAAAGTATGACCTTTTTGCCGGCGGCAAGGGAGTGAATTGAAACGCTCTGGAGTTGATCATTCTCATCGAAATAAGCTAGGGTTCCATCTGGAATTGAGTTACCAACTGCGATCGGAGCCATTGATTCGTTCAATACAGTTATTGTACAGTAATATTCAGTACAACAACAAATAGAATTTTCGATGAGCAAGGCACGAACCACCGTCCGTATATATAGGAGTTCAATGGTGGACGTGAAATGAACTATAAATTCCAGTTAAAGAAATAATTTGGCGTCCGCCAATTACAATGATTACGGTCTAACTGATGACGTGGCAAGTCTGCAATCCATGTGGCACGGCACGGCCACTAGCCGGCTGATTCTTATATTTTTTTATGAATGCGGCAGATAATAAGTTAATGAGGGACAAATTGATCAATTCTCAGGTTACATTTTTTAATACCATAAATAATTTCCTAATATAGCGGTTAACTCGTGGCAAAAATGGGTTGATCGATTTGAATCGACTTTTCCTTAAGGCTAGGTTCGTTGTAGTTGACTCGCTTTGTCCACAAATATGATTCATATCTAGTCTAGATAATTATTTTTAAAATTTGAGGGTTGATTCAGCTCGTAAATTTATTCACTACGTCATTTCTAACTCTTCATTTTCTTTCTCGTTTTTCCTTTGAAATTAATATAATTTAAAATCAAATCAAAATCGAACAAAAGTGCACACTCTAGTTGACTTGTTTGCAAATTATATAGTTAAATCGTTTGCAAATATAAAAATAGACATTTATATAAACTTTTATTGATATTTATGATAATTTTAGTGACACATCTTTCATTTGTAAAAATTCAAGAAACCTCCTAGAAATGAATTTCCCACCTTACCCCTCTCTTGTGCTATATGAATCATACTTTCTCATTTGTCTATTTCTTAATTTTAATTAGGCAAAAAAAAAAATTATTTTAATTTTTTAAAAAATTTTATAAGGTGGTTTCATATAAATCATAAAATAATTACTTCCCATTTGATAAAAATGTATAAACTAAAGTTGATTTAAAATATATATACTACAAAAAGAAAATTACAAGAAAAAGGAACTAAAAAGAAATCTAAGCTTTAATTATGATTATTTATTTTATTTCTATTTTAAAGTTATGATTATATTACTTAAATTTTCTACACAAAATATAATAAAATGTCATGAGTATAAAAATAAAAATACCAAAAAATGTTACTTTATTAAATCAAGTAATAAAATATTTAATCAGAAAAGCTAAAAGGGTTGTTCGAGGGTTAATTACCCCAATAGTCACTGAACTTTATCGAAGGTTTCCACCAGGTCACTAAACTTCAAAAGTTACGTGGTTGGTCACTAAACTTTCCAAATCGTAATCCCATCCATCACCCATTGAACGTCTGTTAGTAAAATTAACGGGATTGATGATGTTGATAACACAATACATTAGGTGGCACGTTTGTGGGAGTAAATCATGCCAAGCAAGGTGGTTGCTACTGATGTGGAATTTTTTGAAACTGAAAACACGATTTCAACTCAAAAAAAAAAAAAATTAAAATTCCTCTTAATAAATGGTGTTTGGCACGCGACTTCAACGCCTCCCTCCCAAACCTTGAATCCCAACTCTCCCAATTGATGCCCTATTTCCCGTTGCCGGCCGACGCCCAACCGACAATAGCCATCGACCACCTGAATTCCATCACCAAAATTGTAAATTGGCAGTTCCATCACCAACACGCCAACCGAAGAAGCCCAAAAATCGCCTCCAACCTTTATTCGCGAACGGTGCGGTCGCCTCCCCCAATCTGTACAACCATGGCAGAAGAACAACCAGCAGGTGTGAGAGAATAATCTCCATCCACTCCATAATTTCAACTTGATGCAATAGTGTACAAATTGGATTTTTTGTAATAGTTTTATTGTTAATTAAACTATAGATATTCATTTCAATGACGATCCAGACTTGAATGACTCGGACTTCAGTGACTCGGACAATGATGTATATGATGATGATGACATCCTGTTTGATCGTAACGTCATAAAAGGTATCGAAATGGATATGATTCCTGTTATAGAGTATGAACAACCTCCCGAATCAGATAGTTCATCGCATGCATCTTCGGAGGAGTTAAATTTCAGAAGCGGTTCAGAGTCGGAGGAGAACATTGATAGACAGAAATTTCCTGAATATAATGCTGAAAATGGGAAGAAGAATCCACATCTTAAGGATGGATTACTGTTTTCTTCATTCGAGGAGTTGAAATCTGTTTTGAGGACGTATGCGGTGTTTAATCGGGTTGAACCTATTTTCAAGAGAAATGATAAAGATCGGGTTCATTGCGTATGTAAAGATGGATGCAATTGGAGGTTGTGGGCGTCTAATGTTCAAGGTGAAGAAATAGTTTAGATTAAATCATACAATCCTGAACACACATGTTTTAAAGTTCGGACGAATAAGTATGCAACATATAAATGGCTCGCGGAATACTATCTAGATGATTTTAGAGCTGATTCGGAATGGATGATAAAACATTTTAGGAGTATCGTGAGAAAGGATTTTGGTTTACACATTACCAAGGTAGTATCTTGGAATACGAAAAAATATGCCAAGGTTTTAGTAGAAGGGAGCGATGAAGAACAATTTGCATTGTTGCGGTGCTACGGGGCTGAATTGAGAAGAACAAACCCGGGTTCAACTGTGATAATTTCTGAAGTAGATAATGTGTTTAGGGGCATCTAGATTTGCATAGAGGCATGTAAGAGAGGATTTATGCACTGTTGTATTGACGGATGTTTCTTGAAAGGAAAATATGGTGGACAATTGCTTGCAGCAGTTGGGGTTGACGCCAATGATTGCATATATCCAATTGCGTATGCTGTCGTCGAGAAAGAGAACACTAGTTCTTGGCGTTGGTTTCTAACATTGTTGTCTGAAGACCTTTCTATGGAGAATTGGTTGTCTATGACCTTCATGGCCGATAGACAGAAAGGTTTAGTGAATGTTGTTGCTGATTTATTTCCGGAAGCAGAACACATGTTTTGTGTTAGGCATATGTATCAGAATTTTTTTCGAAGTGGCTTCAAGGGAAAGCACTTGAAAGATTGTTTGTGGTGAGCCGCAAAAGCAAGCCATTTAGCGTCTTTCAAGTATTGGATGGCGAAGATGGAAGCAGCTAGCCCGGATGCGTATGGATGGTTAAATGCCAAACCACTAACATAGTGGAGCAGGTCTCACTTTTCGGATCAATCAAAGAGCGAAATGCTCCTTAACAACCCCTGTGAATGCTTCAACAAATTTATTCTTGAGGATAGAGATAAATTGGTACTTACGATGTTGATATGCATTCAAACAAAGTTGATGCGTAGAATTCAAGTGAAACGGGACGAACTCAGAAACTACAACAAATCAATATGCCCTAAAATCCAAAAGATTTTGGAGAAGCACGTTGATGCAGCCCGTGAATGCATCTTGAGTTGGAATGGGGTAAATAAATATCAAGTGGAGTGTTCGATTGGCAAATATGTAGTCAATGTGGAGAAGCGAACTTGTGCTTGTCAGAGATGGGACATATCTGGGATTCCGTGTCCGCATGCAATTGCTTGCATCTTGGACAAAGGACACGAGATAAAGGATTACGTGTCTGAATGGTTTATAGTTGAGACATACAAGCCATTTGAACATGTTATATTTCCTATCAATGGTAAAACATTGTGGCCTGAGAGTGGCCAACCCCCTGTACTACCTCCACCTTGGTACAGTGCTACAAGAGGCAAGAAACAATCAAAAAGAAGGAAGGGACTTGAGGAAATTGAACCCTCTCAGTCAGAATCATAGACCCGAGTGTTATTAAAGAAGAAGGGTGTTGTGTTTATGACATGCTCAACTTGCGGAGAGAAGGGTCACAACAAACGGTACCATAAAGGTAAACATACAACATAAACTGGGACAAGTGCACATGATTTTGTAAATCCTTCGTTGATCAACCCGTTACTGATTGCTAAAAAAAAGGGTTAAGGATAGAAGCTAGTGATGCCGCATAATTTACTGGATAAAGAAGACTAATGCAAACAATCCAAGCCAGTAGCTACAATATGATTTTGTAAATCCTTTTGCTGGTAGCCAGTAGCTAAAGTTCGAACTATGTATTTACAGTTTGTCATGTATGGCAATGCTTTTCTTAGTCTCCTTTGTGGTAATGCTTTTGTTAGTCTCCTTTTTTCGTTGTTGCTACATGTTACTATTTCTATTAACTATGAAGAAGATAAATAAAACAAAAACTACTTGTTTGAATGAATAAAACTATTTATATTGACTATGAAATAGGATTACTACAACACAATCAGCTAACCAACACTTCTCTACATCGCATTTCCATACCACATAACTACAACACAATCAGCTAATCAACACCTCTCTACACCACATAGCCATACTAGGATTACTTCAACTAACCAACACCTCTCTACACCACATAGCCATACCAGGATTACTACAGCACAATCAGCTAACCAACAGCTCTCTACACCACATAAATACAACACCTAACATAGCCACATCACATAACCGGTCTTCTTCTTGTTGTTACTCTTCTTCGAGTTGGTTGAAACTGAAGCAAACCGGTCTCTCGTTCTTTTTTCGGTTATTTTAGGTTCGTCAGTATTGGCAGATGATTGACAAGCCTATGGCTTTGAATCCTTCTCTTCAGCAAGCAATGGTATTTCCTCTTTCTTTCTATCTGTCCCGAAAGATGAGGCAGATGTCTTTGCTGTAATTAAATCGTGTTTACAACATACTATCATTGATCCTGCTATCCTGGGCTTTAATAGCAAAGAATGTGAAGGTTCAACATTTTCTTTCTCAGGGGGATACGGATTGTAGTGAAATTTGTTTCCCGGATGAATCTGACTTGGTGCATTTCTGAGACATCTCTTTTGAAACCATCTATCGGAGTTCAGTGGCCGCAAGGAACTCAGAGGAATTTTTCTTGAAGAAGACAAGGGCATTTTTGACAAGTAACAAAAGATTGCGGAAGAACTTGCTGCTAAAGCCTGAATACCAACCTTTCTTTCTATCAGCCCCGGTTTCGATGGATTAACCTACCTTCTTTCAATCTACTTTCGATGGATTCCAGTAATTACCAATTCAGCAGAAAACAAACACGCAAATCCATTGGGAATGTCATCAATTTTGCAATATATATTTAATCTTTCAACTGTAATAATTACAGAGTAGATGGAGATTATTCTTTCTCACCTGCTGGTTGTTCTTCGCCATGGTTGTACAGATTGGGGGAGGCGACCGCACCGTTCGCGAATAAAGGTTGGAGGCGATTTTAGGGCTTCTTCGGCTGGCGTGTTGGTGTTGTAACATAGCCAATTTATAGTTTTGGTGACGGAATTCAGGTGGTCGGCGGCTATTGTCGGTTGGGCGTCGACCGGCAACGGGAAATAGGGCATCAATTTAGGAAAGTTGGGATTCAAGGTTTGGGGGGGGGGAGCGTTGAAGTCGCGTGCCAAACACCATTTATTAAGAGGAATTTTGATTTTGCTTTTGAGTTGAAATTACTCCCACAAATGTGCCACCTAATGTATTGTGTTATCCACATCATCAGTCCCGTTAATTTTACTAACAGAAGTTCAATGGGTGATGGATGAGATTACGATTTGGAAAGTTTAGTGACTAACCACGTAACTTTTGAAGTTTAGTGAATGGTGGAAACCTTCGGTAAAGTTCAGTGACTATAGGGGTAATTAACCCGTTGTTTGACAAATATAAAAATTGTTGAAATATGTGATAAAAATATCAATAAAAATTTATGAATCTCTTGAAAAATATAGATAAAATTAATACTTAACTTTAACATCAACTTTTTAATTAGTTGTTTTCCCAAACCAGCCATAAGATTTCCTCAAGAACGAAAGGAGCAACTTTCAAGACCACCCATATTTGGGAGCCAAGGGAATTTCGCCATTGGTGAGGGGGAAATCACGCCATGTTTGATCCTTATTTTTTAAAATTTATTTTTATTAAATTTAATTTTAACAACATATTTTGTGATTTTCACAATTTTTATCAAATTTTCACTTATAAAATTGCCTTAACTTTTATTAAAATAAATTAAAATTTTATTTGTTTAGCAAAATAAAATAGGAGTGCACTTTCAAAGTGTATTTGGTGCATATTAAAATGAGAGA
>CAIGRK010079207.1:0-13265 GCA_903798315.1 Fraxinus greggii
TGGACACGCTCTAATAGTTTATTTACCAAATTGAGTTAAAAGGAAAGAAGTTTCGTTCCTTCCCTTCTGTCCAAGACTGTTGAATGAGTCTCATCTTACATTCCCTCCTCTCCACCTAGACGAAAGAGAAAACTTACTTATGGTGCAATTTTGTGAAACTACCATTTGGATCTCATTCTGCAAACTCATTGATTATTCTAAGCCACTTGTTTGAGTAGATATGTAAGCATCTCAGGATTAGCATGAAATTCAATCCCTACAGGACTCAAATTTTCTGTTTGCAATGGTTAGAACCTAGTGAGGAAAATAAGTGAGGAAATATATTACTTTCTTTTTAAAATAAACAGGTGTCAAAGAAGCTCTAATTGTCCAATGTGCTGGCAAGCACTTCGACTGAAAGATCCTGCCAGGTTCGTTTCTGTTGTTTGCCTTCTCATTTTAGTTTCTGGCTGTTCCTTATTTTCAACATCATCATTGTTTGTATCCACTTTAAGGGACTTTATGTTTCAATGTCATGGCAGTCAAGAATTGCTCGAGGCGGTAGAGTGGGAGAGAAGTTTTAGGTTAACACCATCAAGAAATGCCACAATATTTCATTATCCCACTCTTGGGGAGTTTGAATTGCAGCATGTTCGTTGACCATCTGAACTATTGATTTTTTCTGATTTCTCACATGGTTATGGACAAGTTTACATTGTTGTGTCTTTAAACTCCTTTATAAATGCAGTTGCCGGCGGAGGTGAATAATTCTGAACTTCAGGACCGCATTATCCAGCAGTTGACTGCTGCTGCTGCAATGGGAAGGGGTCATCACTTAGCTCGGAGGGAAAACTCAAGGAGTCGCTCATCTGGGCAAGGCCGTCAGCAGTTTGTTGTGTTCTCAACTCAGCATAATTCATCTTCTGCAGCTCCTGTTTCAGCTTCCCTGACTCCTGGTAGAGGGCAATCTGTACCAGCTCCAGCAACTTTAACTAATCCATTGCTTCAGCTTACATCTATCGGGGATGAACAGCCACAACTTATGCCATCATCTGTTCAAAGCAATCGAATTTCAGCTTCATCACCTCGATCTTTTATCATGCCAACTGGTCAAGGAACACCTAATGATAATAGGTAGTCTTAACTTCCTTTCCAAAATGAACTTTTAATGCATGTTTTAGTATGATCCAGGAGTATCATATAGTTTTAGTGAATTAACACTTGATCTATGCATCATCTCTTTCCCCCTAATAACTCTGCAGTGTAACTTTTTTGTCAATTTAAGAACCTATACAAGTCAATCTTCCCTATCAAATCAAGACACAGCTGGACCATCAGAGATGCAGTCATTTTCAAGCACTTGGAAATCTCGATTCAATGCAATGTCGATGAAGTACGAGTAAAATTATTCGTTCAGGTTCTTATTTTATGTACTAGTTGATATTCCCATTGTCTTCTCAAGTCTAAACTGTGTTGAGATATGATTATTGTATCCAAGATACAAAGAGTCGATTACAAAGAGTACAAGAGAATTGAAGGAGAAGCTGTTTTCTCGAAACTCGTCGATAGCGGATATCAGTTCTGAGGTTAGGAGGGAGGTGAATGCTGGAATTGCTACTGTATCCCACATGATGGAACAACTGGAAATTAGAGATAATAATAGAGCTGGTCGCATTCCGCTAGCAAACAGCCCAGTGGATTCTTCTGTCACAGTGCGAAGCAACCATGATGATATGGGGACACATAATGAAGCACCATTGAATAACAATAATTCTTCTGCCTTTGCCACGAGTTCGATTTGACATTAAGTTTTATGATCTAAGATGAATCGTTCCTCAATCCTCAGCATTTCATCTTTGGAGGTGAGTTATTCTAGTTGCTCAAGTGGTCAAGAGACATATGTTGATCTTTAAGCAAGTAGGAAGACTATTTTTGTAGTATTAGATTGTAACCACATTGCCATTAAGGAGATGACATAGCTCAGATCTTGGGAATTCGCTCACTTTTATGGCAAGAGATGTTGGTTCATAACATACTAAAAGTATAATTTTAATAGACTAAAATTAAAGGAAATAAATTATAATTTTAGTATCATAAAATTTTAGCATACTAAAAGGTCATGAATCAATTTGGCACTAAACTGTAGGAAATAGGTGATCTAGAAAATAAAACTGATAGGAAATAGACCTACAACCGGATAATAGAGAAACAAAAGAATAGTATGGTAGTGGAAAAGCCGTGCACCAGTTGATTGTCAAGAAGGCTAAATCAATCAAACAGTTCTCTCTAGAAGTAGCATCGGGAGGTCCACATTCTGTATTTATTTATGTAGTGACTCTCACGTGATTCTTGCATTAGAAACTGTTAATATCAGTTCAATTTTTCCATTACACATCCTCTGGTTCTTTACCTCTAGTAGCATTGTGCGAGGAGTGTTTCCAAGAACACGAGTGAATATAATAGAAACTGGGATTCCTTCTGTGTTTCTCAAGTCCACTGGTGCTTATTTTGTTTGAGTTTCTGAATGCTTTTGCTTGTGGTATTTAAGGGGGAAGTTGATATATGAATTACTGATACTGAGTCTTTCGCAAAGATTGGATTGCATTTCTGAAATCCTTGTCGTCGCGTATTTGGTTTTCATTTTCAGGTTCCTTTCTCCAAAGATGACATTCTGAGGATGAGAGACCTGGCATCTTCTCGAAGGAAGGCCGAGCTACAATAATTTATATTATTTGCATCTGCTTGTAAATTCGTTGCTACTGAAAAATAGATTTCAGCAAAATCAAAATCAAAAGAGGTGTTTGCTGAATGTTTATATTTTTTGATGCAACACACTGACAAGAAGTATATCTCTGTTCTTTAAATATATCCCTTGAAACATAACTTCTCTTTATTGTTGGGATGTTGAGAGTATGTTTAGATTTTGGTGATTGATTGCAAGTTTTCATCTCAAATTTTCCGAAAGATCTCTAAGCTATAAAATTTTGAGTATATGGAGCAAAGCCAAGTAAAATAAGGTCCAGGTCGTCTTCCACCTCGACATGTAGACACGTCGACCTTATAGTTGATCTATAAACTGTTTTCGCTTGCGGTGAACTCAATTACCTACCGAAGATCAAAATGTCCGAAATTTATTGGGGAAAGGAAAGAAAGTAGTTCCACAGTATGATTTATGTACATCACAATAAAAACAACAAACATTTTCACGCAGTGTCAAAGTTGCTAACCGATCAGAAGTCTTGAAAAGACAGCAATAACTCGAAACTAATGTAAGCCTTCAAGTGAATTTGACATGCCGCATACGCCAGCCAATAGAGTAATGAATGTGTACTCGATGGACACAGCTCTTAAGACAATGTCAAATGTAGATGCGACTCAAGCGAACGTTGGATTCACGACTTAATTTCATATTAGTCTCTACTTGGGTATCAGAACTACGCCACGGGAAACCAACACATTCTTGAGCAAGCCAAGTGCTCTGAAATACCAAACTTCGAGACTGAAAATTATCAAGCGCCATGGATTTTCAGATCTGTGGATTCTTCACAATCTTCAGTTTTCTCACTCTCACAAGTTCTGCATTGCAAGAAAATGGAACAGCGGACCAGATAATCTCAAACTCGGTTCTTGTAGCCCTTGTTAATTCTCATTACACTCTGCTCTCTGAACTGGTTGAAAACTGAAAAGGCACTTTTGTTAGACTCTTGAATGAGCTGTGTCGAAGCATAACATTACAATCTTTGCGCCTAGAAATGAGGCATTGGAACGAGATTTGGATGTGGAGTTTAAGCGATTTTTGCTTGAGCCGAGGAATCTGAAATCCCTTCAAAATCTGTTGCTTTTCCATATGATTCCAACTCGCATAAAGTCCAAGCATTGGCCTGTAGAGGTGAACAAGCATATCCATCATATCAGTCTGCCGTGATGCATTTGGTGAAAAAATTCAAGTCAGATAGAAAAATGGAGATAGACTTGTGGGCAAGGCGAGAATTATTAAAGCAGATGATATTATTCGCCCCGGTGGCATCATCCACGGCATTGAAAGATTGTTGGTTCCCAAATCTGTGCAACAAGATTTCGATACCAGGCGAAGTTTGAGGTCAATTCCAGCAGAACTACCTGAGGGAGCACCAGAAGTTGACCCAAGAACCCACAGGCTAAAGAAACCAGCGCCACCGGTTCCTGCTGGCGAGCCTCCGGTTTTGTCCATTTTCGATGCAATGGCTTCCTGTCCATCTCTTACTCCGGCACATGCTCCAGGTCCAGGTGGGCACCACCATCATTTTGACGGACTTCATCCAGACTCTCCTCCATTAGGGTGGCTATAACGAAATGGCTGATATTCTCGTCAATCTTAAATCCTTGGCTTCCGAAATGGGAAGATTAATATCAGAAGGCTACGTGCTTACACTTTTGGCACCAAATGATGAAGTCATGGTAAAATTAACTACAGATTAGTTGAGTGAACCCGGTGCACCCAACTCCCGACCCGAGCAAATAATCTATTATCATCTAATTCCCGAGTACCAAACTTAAGAAAATATGTACAACTCAGTGAGGAGAGTTGGAAAGGTGAGGTATGATACCAGAGATTGCCTTACGAAGTTGTGGCCGAAGAGGCTGATGGATCAGTGAAATTTGGACAAGGAGAAGCCTCTGCAGACAGCATGATAACATACAGAAGAATTTCTGTACAGAGAATTGATGGGGTTTTGCTCCCTCTGGAAGAAACTAAACCTGCCCTGCTAAGGTCGTCACAAAGCAGCAAATACGAAGTATGTTCACATTATGTACTGCTGTTTAAATCTCGATTTATGGGGTGATTGACTTGTGCAAATTGAGGGTTTGTCGTTGCCGGAATTTTAGTTTGCTTCTGGTGGGCATCAATTATACTGAACATGACTCGACAAAATAAATTTGCGAGCACGTTAATGACTTGTAGGGTCCATTGATGGACTTCAATTATACTGGACACTCGACAAAATAAATTTGTCAACATGTTAATGTCTTCTAGGGCCATTTGATAGAGCTTTAAAAAAATGCTAAAAGTTGCTTATGAGAGTAAATGTTGTTCTTACACCTATATGGATCATTTTCTATAGATATTTTGTTAGTTTGAAGTGTTTTGAAGAGTTTTTAGAAGAGACTGATCTAAAGTGATTTCTTTGAAAAAGTTCTTCTACGAAAAGCAAAAACTATCCCAAACTAATGCAAAAAGGGTGAGAAATTGAGAATATTGAAATACATGTTTTTTTATCTCTGTTTTTGAAAAATTAATTTAATTACGCTAAAATTAATTTTTGTACATTTTACAGGATGAGCATGTGCAGAAGAACATGAAGGGGCGGAAGTGGTTCAATTGAAGTATTCCCTAAGAAAATTAGGTTTTGTTTGTGAGAAATTTTGGAGAATGTGTGAAACCCATATTTTGTGTACCTAACCTAACCGTCAAATAGATACAAAAGTACGGAAAAATATTCGTACATAACAAACAGGATCCATATAAAGTAACAAACTACCAAAAAGGTATGGTGAAACTGGAAGGAGTAGGCATCATCTCTACACAGTAATAACATCAATTGATGCTGGAACACACTCATCTCAACTTGTTTATATTACAAAATCAAATAAAGAAAGAGTCAACAGTTTCATGTTAACACACTGGCATTGCTTCTCTAAATCCAATATTAAAATTATTTTGTAACCTCTTCCTACCTAAATCTGCATCTCCTTTCTGCATCATCGCCACAAACTCATTATAATCTATCCGTCCATCCTGAAAAGTAAAACATGTATTGGAATGGTGAGGTCGACCACAAATTTATTTGGAAAAATGCTAAGTTTATTTAGGGACTTACATTGTTTTGGTCAGCCTCTCGGATCATTTCTTCCAAGTGGACATCCTTTATGCCAAACTCTTCACAAGCTTTTTGAAGTTCATCAGGTGTAATATAGCCACTGCCATCTTTATCAAAATATGAAAAGGCTGTAAACAGATGATCTTCCTTCTCGATTTTGTTCAGATGCAATGTTGCAGCTATGAACTCGCCATAATCAATCGTACCACTGTTGTCAACATCTGCCTGCATTTCAAGAAACAAATATTTGATAATTCAAATACAAGAAATATCATATGTAACATAAACTTGTGTATTCTTCCTACTGACACCTGGTAACATATTTAGTACTAACGCATTAGGTTGAAAATAATACTTACAGACTTCATCAAATCATATATCTCAGATTCATCAAGACTTGCTCCAAATCGTTTCAGTCCAGCCTTAAGTTCTTCAAAAGTGATATGACCGCTGTTGTCTGTATCTATCATTTTGAACATTTCTTTTAGCCCCGCAATTTCTTCTTCTGAGAGACTTTCTGCAATGACCTATAATAAATAAAAAAAGTTCATGTCAATATTTTAATACAAAAACAAAAAAGGAAATAAAGAATACTGTTGTCCTGTTCTTGTAACGAGTATTGCATGTACACATTGATAAGAAAAAAATCTCGATCACTCAATTATTATTTTCAAAATTTGATTGTTCAAAGTCAATATGAACCCTATTGTTTGGGTTGAATGTATATAACACATACCCTAAGAGCCATTTTCTTAAGCTTGTCCATAGCTGAAAATTGTGTCAAGCGGGTTAAAACTGCAGAATCAAGAGGTTTATCAGGAGCTACTCCGTCAGCCTGCACCCAAGGGTGGCCTGCAAGAAAACCCAAGTAGAAGATGTAGCTGTGTATGGAAAAAATTATGTGATTACAAAAATCATAAACTTGTATAATTTCGATTTTATATTGGCTCTTAAAACAATCCAACTCTAAATTCCAAATGTTTCTACAGCTTCATAATTCATTCTATATAGTTGTCAAATATTTCCAGGAAAAATTCAACGCCTGGTTTCTTCCATAAGATTAACAAGGTTGATCTCAACAAAGTAAACAAGTAGCACAATTTTTATCTTGTAGCAATATAAACATTCAGGTAAAAGAATACTTTAGACCTTCTGGTAGTATATAGCTCATTTCTAGATGTCTGATCCAATTATTTTGGAACACGGGCAATTACTTCATTTGCATCAGCTAATATGTTCGATCTTTAAGCCTTAGCATTTAAATATACACACAGTAACCATAAAGTGAAACATTTGTCACTTACAAAGAACTTCGTGAGCAGTTAACCTTCTTTTTGGATCCCTCACAAGCATTCTCTTCACCAGATCTTTGGCACTTTCAGAGATATTAGGCCAAGGATCTGATGAGAAATCAATATCGCCATGTGCAACCTCTTCAAATATTTCTTGCTCACTTTCTGTGCCAAATGAATTTAGAGAAGCATAGAAACTGTGAGTTTATGAATTAAGAGGAACGTGAATTAAAGAGGAAAAAACATTCTACATCTTACCTCCCCAAAATGGAGGCACGCCACAAAGAAGAATGTAAATCATCACACCTGCACTCCAGACATCCGCCTCTGGTCCATAGTACTTACTAAGAACTTCTGGAGCGACATAATATGGGCTACCAACCACATCAGTGAATATATCCCCTATAGTGCAGAGCATTAATTAAGCAACCAAAGAGAGCATGGTCAAATATGCATAACTAAAGACTCGGATATTCCAACAGTGTACAGAATTAGAATAGTGAACTTGTGGGTTGAAATGCGTATAAACAACAAGATGGAAGAAACAAAATTACTAAATTGTTGTGGGAACTAGGAAATGATGTGCCTTTAATAGTCCATAAGCAAAGGTCCAATATGACTGGGTATGACTATAAGTCTATAGGTGGGCATACAACTGCAAACTGAGTAGAATGACTGAACTTAAAATGCAGTCTCTTTTAACCTAAGAAACTGATACAAATTTCAGTGAACAAAAATTATGTCAATATAAATTTTTCTTAGAGAAATGTATTTGCATAGGGAAAAAGAAAAAGAAAAAGAAAAAGAAAATCTCATGATCAAGGTTTCCTTTCAGCACAATCCTTAGGCAGCATTTCGTCTAACACATAGCAAGGTTGATCCTAATCATAGCCCCCTCTTTGTTTAATACTGAAGTGTCCCGGCCAGTTTGTTGGCAAGTGAAGGAAATCATAGAGCTGTGCGTAATTGTGAAACTGTAGATAGCGTTGACTTTAGTTAAAATTTCGTCTAACACATAGCAAGACTGATCCTAATTGTATCCCCCTCTTTCTGTAATACTGAAGTGTCCCAGCCAGTTTGCTGGCAGGTGAAGGAAATTATGGAGCTGCACGTATTTGTG
The DNA here is from genome assembly GCA_903798315.1 of Fraxinus greggii. Taxonomy (NCBI): domain Eukaryota; kingdom Viridiplantae; phylum Streptophyta; class Magnoliopsida; order Lamiales; family Oleaceae; genus Fraxinus; species Fraxinus greggii. The sequence goes on from CAIGRK010079207.1 coordinate 8,250, forward strand.
ATACTATAGATAGCGTTGATCTAAAATTAAGTTAAATAATAACTTTGATCTAAAATTAAGTCAAAACCATGTGCCTAATATAGCACAGGCAGCCTTGACGGGTATAAAATGAAATCTGTTTTGCTGTAGCATTGTGATGCGTATCTGTGAGGTGGAACCTATAATAACAATTTCATTTGTGTTTAAACCATTCGTGTAACTCAATCAGTTTTGGTGCTTACTGCCTTCCACATGAACATAACTTCTGTTCCTAAGTTTGCTAGTTAACAAGGCAGTGTTGGATCCTATAGAGAAAACAGGCGAAACACTTTTTCCTTCCCACGGCTAACCTTAAACCTCCTTCAGGGGACTTTACAGAAAAGGTTTCTTGTAAATTTTCAAATTGGTATTTAAGCAAAATTCTAACTCCACAAGAATTTTTTTTATTTCAATTGCCAACTTGAGCTAAAAATGAATGTCCTTCCACTCACAAACAACAAAACGATTATATTTCCACCAACCATCATCTTTTCATTAAGATACCTTGAAGTTTTAAATTCATAATTTCATCAACTTCTGCATTCTGGCCTCTTACTAATAATATGTGTTTGGACTTGCATCCCAGATGCAATGGAGGAAGGGAAAATACAGAACACATTTGTTTTAGCTAGAGAAAATCTAGCAACAACGAATAATATATTGGTACTTAAGAGTATATTATCTTGTCATATTCCGCAGCAATCCATCAGTTTGCCATTTCAATCTATTTCATGGATATTTGGTTCAATGTTTATGTTGAAACGTTGAACTGGAGTAGTTTTGTTATCGGTCTAATTTTTTAAAAACTTTGCTAAGTGGATACATTCACCAAGTGCGTGGAGGATAATTGTCGTTACTGATCATTATTAAACCAGTTTTATTACAGAGACTTCTCATGACCTACGCAATTAGTTGAAGCTATAAAATTGATGACGGCAGTATGTCAAGATTTTAAAGTATTAAACAAAGGAAAGGTAAATTACATAGAACTAGGTAAAGATAAAACCAATATATGCAGGAACTCATGGCAAAGAAAAAAAAATCGCGAAAACAACTTTGGAACGAACCTGGCTTGAAGAATATGGATAGCCCAAAATCTATTGTCTTTATAGGAGAATCCTCCTCCGCATTGACAAATAAGAAATTCTCGGGTTTGAGATCCCGGTGCATGACTCCCAAAGAATGGCAGGCTTCAATAACACCAACTATTGTCCTGGTAAGCTCGGCTGCTTGTTTCTCAGAGTAATGCCCTCTTTTAACTATTCTGTCAAAGAGCTCCCCTCCTGCACACATTTCCATCACAACATGAACGGCCACAGCATCCTCATAGGCTGCTTTGATTGAAATGACATTTGGGTGGCCAGCTAAGTGATGCATGATCTCAATTTCTCTCCTGACATCCTCCACATCCTCCAAAGTCAACAATTTTCTCTTTGCAATAGATTTACAGGCATACTCTTTTCCAGTTGTCTTCTCCACACACAAAAATGTTGTTCCAAACTGCCCATGTCCAAGTTTTTTGTCCAAATTATAGTATTCCTTTAGGTTTCCTTTTTTAGTTCTTAGCACTGAGTCCACCTTAAGACCTGCACTCATCATTCTTTTAACATTGTGGGGTTTCTTGGGCTTTGGGGGATCTACTGGTTTCGGCTTCTCATTCTCAGGATTTTGAACCGGTTTTCTCTCATCAGTTTTGATTGCATCTTTCCATGATCTAGACTGAGGTGGTTTTTGATCTTCCTTCACTACGATCACAGTTGCCTGGGGTTGTGCTGGCTTTCCTGGTTGATGTTCCTCCTTTTCAATCTCCACCAATTCAGGGGGTGTATTCTGAACAGGACTAGGACCTTCTAACTTTTTAATTGCAGATGGCGCTTCGCAACATTTTTCTTTGTTCTGATTATTAGAAAACAGCTGTGGTAATTTAGGCCACCAAAAATGTGAAACTGTGTGAAGAAACCCATCCTTAGCAATCTTCCCATTAACACAAGTATTTCCCATAACTGCGTCTCTCTTACTTTTTCCCCCCAAGTCTCCTACTCTATAACCATTATAAACGTATTCAACCCCATCAAATTCCCCATAACTGAAAAGATTCAGTCTCTCGAAGATTCACCCAAACTGTGAAACCCTAAATACCAGTAACTCTACAGGACAGCCAGAGGAGGAAATCAAAGCATTACACACCCAGCTTATCAGATTATATCATCAGTCGCAGAGCTTGGTGATTTGAAAAAGTATTAAAAAAATCAACGCAAATAATGGTGATGTCAATAATTTTAGGAACTTACCAAATAATCAATTCAAATCACCTCCCATTACCATTTTATACACATTAACAATAAAAGCAAGCTCCGGTTATCATGGAAAAGGTAATATAAACAAATTAAAAAAAAAAAAAATTGTGCCCCTTGTTTGAAATTTGATATGTATAGAAATAAAATTCATATAATCAAGAAAATGTCACAGAGAAAAAGCGTATATCATATTAGGCAAGACTAAACCAAATATGATAAAACAATTAGGGCAATGAAAAGAATGGTTGTATGTGAACAGGTTTTTGTTTACCAAGTCCATCTCTCTCAACATCTATATGATATTATCTAAAATCTTGATTTTGATTCTGAATTTCAATTTCTCCCTCTTTCTTGAAATAAACGCAAAGGGGGGAAATTGGAAGGAGAGAGAAACCGAAAGAAAGAGAGAGATGACAGGTTTTTCTGTTAGAAACTTGGAAATTTTTGTTTTTCCAAATTCTAAGACGCTTAGACCCGTCAACTATAAATTGATGGTTTGTTGTTACCTCAAAGGTTATAATCTTTAAAATGAAAGTGACTCAAGTGGCAAAAACGAAATTTTATCAATTCGAGTTCCAAATTGGATGAAATTTCAAAAAAAGAGAAAAAATGAAAAAAATGCCTAAAATAAATTTGACCCAAATATATTTGAAGTCGAACCACTTTTTATTCACATATTTCGTTGGACATATAAGTACTATCTACTTATCGATCACTTATTTCGATCTGTTTATAAACATTAACTTTATAAATACTTTGTATCTTGTTAATGGTAAGGATGCATGATATACGGGAATTACATGAAAATTACACCACTGGCTTGGCTGTTTATATGGAAAACTAGATACAAGGAGTTATCAAAATAATTCCAAGTACGAACAAATTTTTTAATGAAATCCTGATTATGCCTTGCATGAATGGACATGACCATCAAGCGGTGAGCCACTTTCGGGGACAGCCCCTCAACGAGTCTTTGTTGTACTATTAACATTCAATCATGATCTCCTAACCCAATTAGTAGTATAAAAAGTTCACATCACACTTTGGTAAAAGAACCTTAATTATGATTATCTAAAACGACCATAAATTCAAAGAAATAATTAAAGTGATCTTGTCACGTCAACAGTGAGAAGTTTTTATCTTACCACTTGGGCACGATACAATAATGGTTCTATTACGGTACTCAAATTTCTAAGCCTTGACAGCTGCCACTTGCCGGCCGACTACAAATTTTGGACTGGTAGTCGTACCATCCATATATTTGTTGATTTGCAAAATTAATTTTTAACCTTCCGCTACAAAATAAGGTAAATATTAGTTCCAGCAGTTGCATTCAAAAAGTAACATGTGGTAACTAGGTCCAAAGTTCAATCATTAAAATGTACAAGAGAGTGAAACTCGAGATAGCTGTGCTTCAAACATCTCTAGCCAACCCAGAAAGATCATCTCTATCAGAATTTTTCTTGGGAAGAGCTTCTTTAGGAGGGTTATCTTCAACGGTAATTCCTCGCTTACTGCGAGAGGACGAAGAATCGTCTTAAAATATGCGAGGAGCCACAACTGTATTAAGTAAATCATTCTTCATCTCTTCGGTTGCTTCAAAGAAACGGTTGATACCGCCAAAGAAACTATGTTTAATGACTTCAATATCACCACGTAATCCGGAAAAGTGAAAGGGTCCCTGTTCAAATGACTCCAATGGGAATGAACCATTAACCACTTCATCTGTTACATCTTCCTCGGTGTATTCTTTATTAAACTCTACAATCTCACTAGGCATGAGACGAGAAGAATGGATTTAGAGAAATGAAACAATCAGTCGATATTACAGCTTGTGTATACGATGATACTATGTTGGACAACCACATATTTTGACATAACCCCTAGATGATAGACCTCACTACATGTAACACAGTCCCGAGGGATTTCTACAGAAACACAAAAGCACAAGGAGTCCTCGAGAATAAAGAGCAGTCCATACTGTTAAAACTCTGAATAGTAAAGGACAAGAGAAGAGGGGAGAAGGGGGACTATGTACAGCCATATGTTTTTCAAGTCATTAGAAGTATAAAGCAGAATCTTAAAAATTCTGGGAGGCAAACCGCAAACAGCATCTGACAGCCCCCTCAGTTCTGTGCTTCACATAATTGTGAAACTTCACTGCAAGAAACAAGCATCTGATCCATTCTAATAGTGCCAAAAAGGGGTCGGTTTTACTTTAGTCTTGCGCATTAGGATAGAAGGGTACAAGTAATAGCTCAAAATTTTCGACCATAGGATTGATATTGTTGAAATAATATGAATATGAACAAGATAAACTTGTCAACATGATGTAACTGCACATCGCCACATACAAAGAAAGCATTCAACCATAATTCTCAGCAAATGGTTGTTAATTTATCTCACGTAAGGGAACCTATTTATCCCCATTGTGAGTCTGGTATCCAAGAAATGAGGGAAAACCATTTTGTCTAACTTTGCATTTATTTATTTAAAAACACCAAAGATACATTAAGGGTGTGTTTGAGCCACATTATTTTGGAAGAATGTATTTTAGAATAGTAGATTTATGGAGAATGTGTAGTTGGAGAAGAAGGAAAAGATATTGATGTGATGGAAAATATTATTTTATTGAAAAATGTGTGGTTGAAAATGAGTAAAAGAATGAGAACGAAAATTTTAATGTGTATCAAACGGGGGC
>CAIGRK010079223.1:0-18077 GCA_903798315.1 Fraxinus greggii
TAGCTAAGGTTCTGTCCTTCCATACTTCAAAATAAAATTTTATTTCTGTATTACGAGAAAACCTACTTTTATAATTTTATTATTGTGATGGACGTAAGTTTTGAAAATTTGTTTTCTAAATGTGGGGTTTTCCCTCTTACTTGTCTCTTCCAGGTACTCAGAATAAAACAATTGTTGAGTATGCTCCTTCACAGCGTGTTCCAAAGCAGTGGTCTAAAAAGGATGGGCGTGAAGGGACCATAATGAAAGGTGTTTAACTTCTGTGCTGATTGCATATGGTTTCCAGGCCATTATCGGTTTGTTTGGAATCATGGTTGATTTGTTGATATATATGTAGATCCTGAATATCAGGAGTTCGTAGAATTTCTTGCAAAGCCTGTTGAGAATCTTCCCAGTGCAGAGATACAGTTGGAGAGGAAGGAGTCGGAAAGAGCTGGTGAGTTTCTAGTTTTCGCTGATGTGTACTCGTAGGACAATCCGAGATTTAAAATATGAAATGGCACAATGTGAAAGCGAGCAAAGGTTACATTTTCTTTTTAGTTTGAATGATTTCCTGATTTCTTTTAGGTGCTCCAAAGGATGCTCCTATAGTTACTCCTTTAATGGACTTTGTTCGTCAGAAAAGAGCTGCAAAGAGTGTAAATCGGGTAGGAAATCTTACCATTCGTTCACTACAAATTGATTTTATACTTCCCTTTTTTAAGGAAATATATATTTGTATCTAGGCTGCTAACTGATGAGGACCAATGAATCATAATAGGCTGGGTTTATTTATATGTAAAGTTATCTGGATTAACAAATTGGTTCTTGCTTGGCATTTGAGCTTGCATAAGTTTCATTTTTATGGCATGTCCTATAATTATCAAGTCTATGAAAACAAGGAAGTACTTTGTACTCAGGTTTTCTTTTTTATCAACACTGCTATGTATCCATCTGTTTAGTTTAGAAAATGGTAGCAATGATTGTATATAATTTCATAAGTATTATTTCATGTGTAGCCTGGAAAGCAGATCTACAGTATAGAGAATGGGGAACTTAAGAGAGATTAATGATATGTTCAAGACCTTACTGATAACATTTCTATAATGGTTGTATCGAGGACTAATTGTCTGTGCTACAGGGAGCTTTTGTTGGGATCTGGAGGTATGGGAAAATTTGGGAGAGTTCTTGGACTGCATAATCACTACTTGCGTATATTTTTCTGATCTAAATTTTTTTATGGGTGGGAAAGGGTGGGGGGTGTTCGATCTTGGAGTGTGAATGGAATTGCTCTTCAACTGCTGTCTTCACTACCACAACCTCTTAAAGTTGGAAAAAGCCCAGAATCCCTACATCCTATGCGACTGAATTATTATTTAGTGTTCTGAGTTTCTGTAATGGGAAATTTTAGGTGTGGATTCATTTTGAATAATTAAATATATAGTTTACTGTGGAAGGTGTTGATCAATTTGGTTATACTGGTGATTGATAGAGGAAATCTATTAGTGAAGGTTTCTGATAACTCTCTCTCTCTCTTCATGCACATTTGCACGTGCACAAAAATATATATTCATAATGATTTTTAAGTAGCAATTTTTTTTTTTAAATTACTGAGTGTTTTCCTTGTTTTGTGGGTAGAATATAGGATTATCTCTTTATATTTTTTTGTCGTCTTACTCCTTTGGGACCTCTATTGTAAGTCCTAAAACATTTCCATATTTTCTTCTCAATCGTGGATAGAGATCCGTGTTGAATGGGAAGCCACCTAAAAGGAGCAGTGGAGCATCATCTAGGACTCCTAGCTCAGGTTCTTCAAGAAGAGGATCAGAGAAGAGGAGGTCTTCCTCCACCATGGTAAAGTGTTTTATTTATTATTTACCCGTGTTCTAAAAAGCGCTTGTAGGTGCGAAGCCTTGCTGCCTAGCTATGCATTTTTACGTCTACGCTTCCACTAGGCCCGCTTAGGCTTGTAAAAGATTAAGTCTGCCTTGCCGCGTTGCAACGCTTTATGCATTTTAGAACAATGTTATTTTCTATTGACACAGAGTTGATGCTCATTATAACGTGGCGCGTTGGTTTATTTTCGCCTGTAGATTTCTTTGTGGTTGGCATTAAGCTCTATTTTACCATGTTTTATGTATGACACAACATGATTTCTTTCATTGTTCTCCTCTTCGAACATTCATTACATTTGATTGTTAAAATACTAAATGATATCTCTCATAATTCACTTGCTGTGTGGATACTATTACTAATGCTTCGATGAGGTCTTTATTGTATTTATGGAAGTAGAACTGAAACATTTTAATTTTGAGTGCTATGGTGTTTTTGAGTTTTATTTCTACTTGATGGTTAACCTGAACTTTATATATTTGGTTGCTGATGTGTTGGCCATTGTATTTATGGATCTATACGTTCTTTTTCTATTTAACATAAATGGATATGTTTGCTAAGAGTATTAACCATGTCCTCTCTATTTTAGAGACTTAACTCTTTTTCTTAAGGGTCCAACACACTCTTTATATTTAATAATTATAATAAAGAGTGGTTTTGATACTACATATGTAGAGAGCCTAACCTACTCTCTATATAAAAACATCATTTTCATTCACTGTTTCACAGTTATCTTTGCACTTCTTTAGAATGGAAACAATTTTTTTTTGATAACTGTGGATGTCCGGGCCAGCTTGCGCGTACCTCGACTAATCCCACGAGACCCTAAAGTTTACGGCCGAATACTCACCTCAGTGGCCCCGAGGGGACTCGAACTAGTGACCATTAGGGAGCAAATCCAAGTCCTGACCAATTGAGCTACCTCTCAAGGTTGGAAACAAATTAAAAAAAGGAGAGAGAATGTTGATCAATAATTTCTTACGGAAAAGTTAAAGATATAGATAAATATAAAGAGTGTCGTTGGATTTGTATACAGTCATACTCTTTTTTAGAATTCTTCAAGATGCTTTTTAATTGGGAAATGTTCTCTTTAAAATAAAGAGACCTGTTGAAGATGCTCTATATACTAGAATTGTCAATGATTTATCGTTTACATTCTCTTGTACTTCTATATGATTTTATTTTTTGTGATATAGAATCGCTAAGTGAGACATTGCCTTGGTGGTTGGTAAAGAAGCCATTTTTTTTCATGTTTTGTGGATTCATGGTTGTATTCATTAACCTGTCTCTTTCTGAACTGACTTATCAACAGTATGTTTCAAGGGACAGCTCAAAATCTGTGAGTGGCAAAGACAAATCTACATATATACTGGTCAAACGAGATGATCAGCAGCTCGCAGATAAGTCTGTTATTTTAACTGCTGCATCCGGAACTGCTGCGTTAGAAGAGGAAAGTGGTATGGCATACTGTTGGATTCTTGATTATTAAATGTGTTCTATCTATATGAGGTTTTTATAATCGTTTAAACAATCTCATTGTCCTTACTTCTGTAACATGCAACTTTTTATTCTGCAAGTTCTTTGTTGACTTTGAATGACCAGAAGCTATATTTATCATTATCAATATGTTTGATTTGAAACTGTGGATTGTTGTTAAATGATGCTGAAATGAAATACATTATAACCTCTGTAAGTTAATATTCTATAAATTAATAAGGGTCCCAACTTGAACTAATGGGATGAATTTATCCTCTATATATTAATAACCTTTATTATATAAATAATCTCCCGGTCCAGACCTTAATAAGTTACGGAGGTTATACTGTATGCTTGCAGAGTCCCCAAGCCGCTGCTTCCACTCCCACCCCTCCAAATGAAGGGTAACAGGAAGAAGTGTGAAACCTTCTGTATTGCCTGTTAACTTCTGAAATTTGTGAATTTTCTGGAAGTTGGAAACTTTTCTAGAAGATATTCTAACTGAAAAATATAGCATGATATGAGTTACCTACTTTGCCATAATATGCGAGATAACAGTCAACATCTATATCACTATAGATTCTACCTTTTCACTGGGATCTTCAACATGAATATTCTACAAGAAGGGTGAAGATGAAGTATTTTTTGACTGTCGGCTCTTATTTTCAGATTATTTATGATCTTGGTAGTGGTAATGGGGACAATTTAATGCCTCCCTCATGCTTTACATGATTATACCACTAGAGGTCGAAACATTTGGTTGTTTATGTCCTGATGATCTACATTCCAGGGAGATTAGATAAGTGTTTTGCGCATATAGTTTTTGATAAGAATGGAATGACATAATTCATATCATGCATGGATTCCTAGAGTGGTTGGCAATATTTGATTGCATCATCATCACCATGGGAAGTGGAGCTGCACAGTGTTAATAGCTCAATTCTTCCGAATCAAATAGATATGTTGATACTATTACCTGTAACTTTGAGGCTTATTAGGGACTCAGAGTGTAATTATGGACACTACTTGATGTGTGCAGCTTTATAGCATTACTGCGACTCAAACATGACTTGATACTTTATCTTTTGCAGACTAAGATGAGTAAAAAGTATGTAAAAAGTGTCCCTTCCATAAATAATTGCGAGAAATTGTGAAATGCTTTTGAGCACATGAGCAAGGTTCACATAGAAATGCCAGTGGATCATTGTCACTGAGCAACCATACCTTCATTACCCCACCATATGCACGAAGGAAGTCTAATTACTATGATCATGTAAAGAACTTTCTAGCATCTCCAGAGTCTTTTAATCGATTCCTTAGAGTAGATTAGTGCATGAGGTTCTCTCAGGATTCTGTGCACGTATCTGTCTTGCCTGTTCATTCTTCCTGCCACTACTATCAATCACGTCTCATTTTTATGTGATGCTATTGACTTTAATTCAGGAGGTTCTGGATCCACTGATATTGGGAAGAAGAAAATCTTGCTCTTGAAGGGAAAAGAGAGAGAAAGTTCTACTGTAAGTTATTCTTTTTTATTAATAAAATAAGTGTATTTGTTTATAATAAATAACAAAAAGACTGAAATTCAAGAGGTAAACTAGTTTTCTCGTCTTTCCTTTTCTGAATGAATTGTAATTTCATGAGTATGCTGATCTTTCAAGATTAGTGAATGAATACCCCTTTTTTTTTTTCAATTGTATCGATATGGAACAACACAAGCTTATAGAGAAAGAGAAAGAAATTCAATTCAGATAGCAATATTGGAAAGGAAAAGAAAATGGAGGAAATTTTATATAACTGAGAAAAATAATTTTATCCATTACAATTGCACCTTGGCTTTATTATTGCATCTGCACCCACAGATGACAATCAGTGTATTCATGTTTGCATGTTCTTTCTCAGAGTAGATTGAGGTTTTGCTTGCTTAAAAGAAGAGTCTTTCATCAATTGGTTTCAGTAATATATTTGTTTGAAGACGTGAATGTTGCTGCCTCACAATTTCCACGTTTTTATTCCCATTTGAATTTTAATAAGTGATTCGTCTTACATACAAGTAGCCTGATGCATAGCTTAGAAAGTTTTAAGGGTTTTTGAATTGTTTTATATGGGAACTGATAAAAAGGTTAGGAATAAGTGAAGCAAGACCTGCCCTATCCTCTTACAACTAAAACACGATGATCTTATTTTCATTCTAATACACACACACACACACACACACACTCACACACACATATATATATATATATATTGCTACTTGCAAATTAGACTTTTTAGTTTTATTGAAATATTATTCTGGTTTTCAGATGTTTTAGATTTCATTATGATAATAATTTGTGTATTTTTAAATTTTGAATTATTTTATTGGTTTATTTTGAGACCTACGCCTTTCTTCATAGGGGAAAAATGCCTTGATACGCAATTTAGCCTTTTTAACCACTAACATGATGCAGGGCTTGTAGTAGAGCCTTTGGTATGCCTCCGATAATTCCATCTATTGGGGGTTTTTGTCAAAAAAATTTTAAATGGTGACAGTATTTACAAGGAATACGTATAGTTCTACAATTTATTGTGTCCAAATTATGGAAGTGTCGTATTATATGGATAATATGGTATGGGAGTGAAGGCAAAAGATCTAGGTTCAAGTCTCGCTGCTATCCATTTATTAAATGTTATGCACCCGCTAGAGCTTTGATGGGAAAAGTGAACCCAACCTTAATGTTACGGAGCTTGTCGATGACTCAATTTAAATGTTGCTCCTCTTTAATAGTTTAAACTTTTAGATGAGATGATTAGTACATCGGAGAACAAGGGAAATCAAATTAATGTCTAAGTAAAAACAAGAGCGTGCCATGGTATTGTTTCTCTTCACGAGGTTACATGTGAAGGCTCTAAAAGTTACACTAGTCATTAACTACTAGGCTGGTTTTATTTATACTGAATGCAGTTCTAAACTCTAGGTATTCTAGCCCACAAATAAAACTTGTGGAAAATGTGGAGAAGCATATCTAATGAGTTCACAGAGATTAACTTGAAAACTAGAAACAAGATAAAAGTTCATGGCAAGTAAGTTGTAAATTTAGCAGTACACTAATTAGGTATTTGCAAGTAGTGTACAAGGTTATTTTTCATGAGCATGTCCCTGTTTTAGTAATACCATCAATTGTTGCCTCAAGTTATAATGTTAAGCTTACAGTCACTGCAAATCTCAAGGAAGTTTGCCAAAAAATTCAGATCTTTTCTTCCTTGAAACGCATAATAGGGGCAGTAAACTTGCTCTTTTAAAAGGGAAGAGTGATAATAATCTAACATCAGGTCAAGATTAGTTACTCTTGTAGTACTCGTATATGTAAGCTTACATAGAAAAAATTCTCTGTTTTAGGTGTACCTAATTTAACTTCATGCCTATAAAGTGAATGAGAATGGAGAGAGTGATAATGGATGTAGTGAGACGCTTAGAATACTTTTTGTTGTTTTCTTCCTGAATGGGTGAAATTCGTTTCTAGTAACTTGAAGCGAGTCACTCTTTGTAATTATGTTGCATCTAACACTAACATAATGCTGATGTTGAACATTTTTATTTTTAAAAAATGAAACGTCGATTTCCAACTAAGCGATCTAATCGAATAATGAAAGAGAGAGAGAGACAGAGAGAGAGAGAAAAGATTACTCACCTCGAAAACTTATCAAATCCAAAGCTAAAATCGAACCCATGTTCTACCTAACCACCTCCAATCCTCCACTCATTGTTTGAAAAAACCTTTTGAGGCCTACTCGTCATGTCCTCATGTGAAGCTTTCATTAAATGCTTAAAGCTTACTCCTAATTGCCATTTGTGAGGCTTATGCAAGATTTACCGTGGCTTATGCCTCGACATAGTGAAGGCTCACACATCGAGGCTAAACCTCATGGTTACTCTGTTGTTCTCCCGTATGTCTTGCCTACTCTGCACATTGCACTATGGCCTTAGCTTTTTGGAATGATATTTTATAGCCTAGAATGTTATATATATATATTTTTTCAAGTTTCTATATTTTGCCTTTTCTATACTATTATTTATATCTTTGAAGTTGTTTTGTTATGCACATATTTTTGTAGTTTTATATTCTTTTGACTTATTTTATTGATTGGTCTTGATGCTTCCTCCTCAAAACGTCCCGAGGCTTGTGCATCGCCTCACAAAGGTAAAACACTTTGTTACTCAGTTTTGCCTTTCTAAACATTGACCCTACCCCACACTTTGTCAATTTCTGACACACTGCCAATGCAAGCACCTGTACCACCTCAACAAAGCTTCATTCAAAGGAGGTTTTGACTAACTATCTTAATGGCACTTCACCATTTATAGTCACGGCCCAAGCACGAATTCGTGTCCAAGGATTCAAGACCGATCCGATGTCAGATAGGCTAATAAAATTTTGCAATATTGTCTAATTGCTCTAAGTTAAGTATAAGAACTAACCTCAAAAACTATTACTACCGAATCTTTTGTTTCTCTGTCGCACTGATAAATGAACGTGATTCGTGGCATGTATGGTTGAAATACAACCTATATTTGAAGAGAAATAAGGATTTCTGTATTTCTCAATATATTAACATCCCCTATTACAGCCTACTTATATTGCACAAAATGAAAAATAAAGGGAAAATAATCTACTAAGAAAGGTAACATCTAATCCTACCAATTATTCTAAAATTACAATCTCTAATCATTTACACTTTCAATTCCCAGTCCCTTCCATTCTCGGATTTCTACCCTCTCTCTCAAGTTGAACCGTATATGTTGACCATGTTCAACTTGTGATTGAGGTCGTCGAAAATTTTTTTAGACAATCTTTTGGTGAAGATATCTTCTGTTTGCTCGTGTAGGGACATGTGTCATATAAATAATTCCATCGTCCACCTTTTCTTTGATGAAATATCTGTTGACTTCCACATGTTTGGTTCTATCATGTTGTATTGGGTTGAGAGACATGTTAATTGCTGCTTTGTTATCACAATAGAGTTTAATAGGAAATTGTACTCCGACTTTTAATTCTTCGAGTTTCTTTATCCATAATCTTCTATATATTCCTTGTGCAACAGCTCTAAATTCAGCTTCAGCGCTGCTTCGCGCCACTACAGATCGTTTCTTGCTTCTCTTAAGTTATAAAATTTCTAGGTTTAATATCCTGTAGTAGATTTTTAATCTACTGTTGATCCAACCCGGTCTGCGTACGTGAATATTTCCACTCCTTTCCTTTTAATTTTTTTGAAGAATAGTCCTTTTCCAGAGGTGTCTTTTAGATATCTGAGGATTTTATACACTGCTTCCAAGTGGGCCTCCTTAGGAGAGTGCATGTGCTAACTTACCATACTGACTGCGAAAACTATGTCGGGTCTTGTGTGTGAGAGAAACTTTTCAACCAGTCTTTGACATCTGTCTATTTCCACTGACTTTCCTAAATCCCTTGGTAATTTTCTTACCTCAATAGGTGTATCACTTGGATTGCATTCCTGCATGTTAGTTTCTATCAAAAGGTCAAGGATGTATTTCCGTTGGGAAACACTAATACCCTTCTTTGATCTTGCAACCTCCATCCCCAAGAAATACTGCAGTTTTACTAGGTCTTTTACTTTCAAAAACCTTTCCATCTCAACTATGTTATCTCCTGTTAGGATTATACCATCCACGTATGCAATTAGGATAGTCCTTGCCTTGTCTATGGATTGTTGGAAGAACATGGTATGATCTTACTGCTCTTGCTGATATCTTTGTGTTTTCAATACCTTTGCAAATCTGTCGAACCACGCTCTTGGTGATTGTTTGAGCCCATACAAAGATTTCTTGAGTTTGCACACTTGATTTTCCTCATCTCTTTTATTGAAGAAGCCTAGTGGTAGTCATGAAGACTTTCTTCTAGTTCTCCATTGAGGAATGCATTCTTAATGTCCAACCGTTGAAGATACCAGTCTAGATTCACTGCTAATGACAAAAGAACTCGAACTGTATTTAGTTTTGCCACCAGTGCTAATGCTTCTGCGTAGTCAATGCTATATGTTTTGAGTATATCCTTTGGCAACTAGACGGGCTTTATAGCGTTCTATTGTCCCATCAGCTTTGTATTTCACATTGAAGACCCGTTTGCAGCCTACGTCACTTTCTTTTCGGTAGGTTTACCACTTCCCAAGTTTCATTTTTTTTTCAAGGTTTTCATTTCTTCCATTAGTGCCTCTCTCCATTTGGGCGATTCCAAGGCCTCTTGAATATTTCATGGATCTCTGTTTTATCAAGGTTAGCAGTAAAGCTACAAAACCCTGTAGATAGAGCATTATAAGATATGAATTTTGATATAGGGTGGAGAATACAAGATTGAGTTTATTTTCTGAGAGCAATGGTAGATTTTGATATGGAGATCTAGGATTGTCGGAGGGGTTCTCATTAGGTCCTATCATTGGTTCCGACTCTCTTGGTGCCTTAGGTGTGAGAGTTTCCTTATACTCCGACTTTCGCTTTTTTGAGTAAACCATTATCTCCTTGTCACTTTGTTTTCAACCCTCTCTCCCTGGATTCAAGTTTCCTTATATATATGCACATTAGACGGTAGGGTGACATGAACTATATATTATAAGTCCGGTGAGGAAAGATCGAAGTCTTAAGAATTCTTGATTTAAGAATTGATCTTCACGTAGATTCTCCCCTTGAAGAGAGAGTTTTTGGAAGTACGGTGTTTTTTCAAAGAAAGTGACATTAAGGCTGACAAATACCCTTTTTGTAGACGGGTGATAGCATTTATAGTCTTTTTGAGTAGGTGAGTACCCAATAAATACACACTTGATTGCATGTGGTTCAGGTTTGGTTCGATGATGAGAGTGAACATGCACAAATGCAGTACTTCCAAACAATTTTAGAGGTAGATTTGAACTAAAACGGGAAGTAGGAAAGTATTTCTGGAGTCTTTGTATAGATGAGTCGAAGGAGAGTGCAACTAGGCATTCTATTGACGAGATATATAGAGGTTAGGATGGCATCTCCCTAGAATGTTTTTGGCATATTTGTAGTGAACATTAGAGCACGAGCAACTCGAGTATGTGTTTTTTTTTCGTTCAGCAATCTCATTTTGTCAAGTGTTGAGATAAGGACTTTGGTGGACTATCCCATGTTTTGTCAGATACTCTTGCAATGTGGTATTGAAGTATTCTGTGCCATTATCAGAGTGCAGAATTTGAAGTTGTGTTTGAAATTGGTTTGAATCATAGAGTGAAAATTTATAAATACTGAACGAACATCGGTTTGTTCTTTTAGTAGGTAAATCCAGCATACTCGAGTGTGGTCGTCGATAGATTTGACACCATTTGGGTTAGGTACGATTAGTATTGCTGGAAGGTCCCCATAAATTATTGTGAATCACGGCAAATGGTTTAGATGGTTTGTATATGGAAGTTGGAAAGGATGTACGTTGGTGCTTTGCAAATTCACAATTTTCACATTGATGAAACTCAATAAATGTTTTATTCATGAAAATAGAAGGGATAACATGTTTCAAGTATTGTAAGCTAGGATGATCCATTCTATTGTGTCATAACAAAATTCAACTATCACTAGGAACATATGCTGGATTACAACTTAAAAGTTGACCTAGTTTACTCACATTAGCTTCCTCGAAGTAGTACATACCCTCACACTCATCAGCACTGCCAATTATCTTCCCCAATGAAAGGTCTTGGAAGACACAATATGATGAATAGAAATTAGCAGAGCAATTAACTGACTAATAGATAAACATGTTATAATACAATTTTGGGATGTAGAGGATAGATTCCAATGTTAAGGACTCAGAGATTAGAATACTCCATTTTCCTGCAACAGATGCGAGTGAGCCATTTGCAATTTTTACTTTAATGTTTCCAGCACAGGTTGAGTATGAAGAGAATAGGTGGTACGAGTCCTTCATGTGATGTAACGTAGCAGAGCCAATAGTCCAAGCGGTCATATATCTTGAGGTGCTTAAGGTTTTAAGAAAGTTACCTTTGTGGGCTAGCGAACTAGAAGGACCTTTAGGGGAAGGTTGGCTAGATGTTTGAAGACTCGAGCACATTTGATAGAGTTGCTCCAGTTGTTCGGAACTGAAAGCACTGGTTGGAGTTGAATTATTTAATCTCAGCTTGGTACCCCTGACTCCTACTGTTTTGCCTTGGTTTCCAGTCAGTGGGTTTTCCGTGAATTTCCCAACATGTGTCTTCTTTATGCCCTGGCATGTGACAATGCTCACACCACGATCGTCCCCGTTGTTTTTGATTAGGCCCGTTTGTAACTCCTCTCGATGATAAACCTAACACTCCTTGTCCATTTTTAATTGCTGGTCCAAAATTTGTTTCTATTTCAGCCCACCACTTGATTCAGACCCAAAACTGGCTGACCCAACTCTTTTGAAATGATCATTCCTGGGCTGACCCTAGTTAGTCCATTTTCTTTATAATATTGAGGCCCATTCAATAGCCCAATTCCTTTAACAGCCAAAACCGATCCTTCATTTAGCCCGGAGTCCTTCAACATGATCTGCCGTCTCGATTATTCTCGCCTTACTAATGCAAATACCTCGCGAGTGGACGACAATGGTTGCCGGCAAGTATCCTGCATCTGACATCGTCGAGGTCTCTGTTTAGTCCTGCTAGGAACTCAAAAACCCGTTCGTTCTCGACCTTCTTGTATTTCACGCTATCTTCGGGACACTCCCATTCTTCTTCCATACTTGGGTCGAGTTCCTGTTATAAAGACACCATCTCCATGTAGTATTTTGTAACCTCCCTCGATCCTTGCTTTGCCTGCTACGGTCGAGTTTTAATTTCGAAAATTTATGCTGAGTCTTCTGCGTCGGAATACGTTTCCTTCACGACGTCCCAAACGTCTTTTGCCGTTGGAAGGAAAAGTCTTCCCTATGGAAGGCTTCAAGGAATTTACGAGCCACGCTGTTACCGTAAGAGTTTTCATACTTCACTTTTGGAGAAGGATAGCATCATTCGGCTTCTTGGTATCGCCGGTAAGGTAACCTAATTTTCCCTTTTCGTCGATTACCAATTTTATAGTTTGGGCCCATTTCCTAAAATTCTCTCCATTCAATTTCTCTACTGTGAGTTGAAAGGAGGGATTTTCGGTAATATCGGAACCCATAGAAGAATTGTTCTCTGCTTCAGGATAAGAAGTTTTGGAGGTTGATGATTTTTTGCTATTGACGGGTAACTCCGCCATTGATCGCTAGGTTAGGAGAACCTGGCTTTGATACTATGAAGAGAAATAAATATTAACAACCCCTATTAAAATCTACTTATATTACACGATGAAAAATAAGGGGAAAAAAATCTGCTAAGAAAGGAAACAACTAATCCTACCAATTATTCTAAAATTAAAATCTCTAAAATTAAAATCTCTATAATTATTTACACTTTCCATTCCCCGTCCTTTCCATTCTCGGTTTTCTACAATATCATTCTCATATTGATGGGCCAAACTTCTCTTTGCAAAGGGTATGCCGCTTTCGAAATCTATGAGTCATTGTTTAGGGTGGTTCATATAGATGGGTTTGGATTTGGCAGCAATTGGAGATGGAACTGGCAATGGAGGTGAGGCGGGTTGAGTTTGTAGGGAAGAAGTAAACTTTTCCCCCTTTTATTTTTATGGGAAGAAGTAAATTTTCCCCCTTTTATTTTTATCTTTTTATATTTCTTTTACTCTTTTTATAATTGAAATAAAACAATTTATTTTTTTACTATGCCACATCAGCACTTCGTTAGTATTAAGCACCATGTAAGATTTTTCTAGTTAGTATTACTAATGAGTTAAAATGTGACTAACGTGGAAACAAAAAATAAAAGTTTAAGTGACCATTTGGGACAATGCGATGATCAGTGATCCTGTGTAAGTGCAGATATAAAATTAACCCAAGTGCTACTATGTAGGTGCAGAAAAATGTTTGGCACAGTCGGTAAAGGACATGGGATGAGACTTCAGCTTCTGTGATATAAAGTGAGAACGAGCTTGTATGTTGTTTGAAATCCTCAATATGACCCTAAAATGTAATTTTTAAATTGTGATTTGAGTTGGCGAGTTCTATCGTGGTGATGTGCTCTTTTCTGATAGCCTGTTCATCAATCATCCTTGAAAAGTAAATAGTAGTGCTGTTTCGTGGGAATTTTATTGTTTTAGAATCATGCTTACCTCAAATGGATAGGCAGATGTATTGGTCTTCCTGAAGGATGCATTCCTCGAAAAGCTCTTGGCTTGGACTTTTCTGTTGAGCAGAACTGCGAGTATTTAAATAGCTTACACTGACCTACCCTAATATACTAAAACCCCAAGCACCTACTTTGTTTATAGTGGGTCTTGATTTAGTTACTAAATGAATGAGATGAATGGTGGGGATCTTACTTGAATGAACCTTCAATTAGTGGTTGTGGAGTGTGGACACATGACTGCCTACTGCATCAGATTTCCTGGCAAAAACTTACCCTATTCAGCTGCTCTCAAACAGAACGAGAGACGTGAAGCTAATGGAAGAGTCATCAGGAGCATTCTTCTTAACAAGGATAGTCGCCGAGGTCAATCATCATCTGGTGCTCAATCTGAACAAGAAATCCAACCCTCAAACCAGGACAGGGAAAAAAAACCCCCCCGACCTCCAAATGTGCGGTTGTTTCAGAAGGACATGACTGGGGCTCCTGATAACAAGGCTGTTGGCTATGCTATACATGCTGTCCACACAGAGAAGCGTGAAAGAAGGACAAGGAATAAAGATAGGCCTGATCGTGGAGTTTGGACTCCTCTTCGGCATTCAGATAGCTCACATGCAAGTGATGAGTCTTTATCATCATATACTTCCCAAACCACTCCAGAAGTGGATCCTGCAGAAGGTGTGATGATTAAATATTTTGTATTTTATGGAATTCGGAAGAAATTATTTCAGTTACGTGCTTGCACATTTTACTGAAATGATAATATTCGAAGTCCCAACCTCATATTACTTGCATAATATGCCATGGATGTGGATTAGCTACGTTTTGTTTAGTCTTGGACAAAAATTTATAGTGAAGTTTGTAGGAACTCATGGAGAAATGAAAATTGACAAGCCAAGTGTGCATGGTGCTGAGTTCAGACCCTCTGGAAGTGGACGCGGAAATCATTACTCAGTTGATAATGGTTGGTTGTTGTTTTGGAGAAAGAGCAGATAGTATAATGCCTATACCTGTGCACTTATGAGTTATGAATTGGTATAGGTTCTTATAGGCATGGTGGTCGTCGTGGATCAGCATACAATATCAAGGATGCAGATTGCCCCTCAATTGTAGAGGGGAAACCCTTAAAACGTGGAGGTTCTTCTGGCTATGGTTCACATGAGGTATGCTTTCAAACTTAAAACAAGCAGTTTCTTTTTCCTTCACTTGTACTTTTACTGATTTGTTCATCTTTTATCATGATGGAATTGCAGAAACAAGTGTGGATCCAAAAGTCCAGTTCTGGTTCATAGTTTTGTTGTATAAGGTAAGTTTCACCTCTGTGATAATTATTTTTTTTATTTTTTATTTTTTTTGTAATTGAAACCTGGTTTTAGTTCAAATGATAAACGCAAAATAAACTAATGGGTTATCAAGCTAAAACCCAAAATTCGAAAAACATGTGTAGCATCCTAAAATTTGGAGGCTGGTTCAAAATAAGCAATCTTAATCCGAGTTAAAATCAATACCCAAAAACTGGGCAACTGGTACCATTATTAGAGTCAGTGACAATATTCAAATCATAATTGATCGTGTTGTTTGGTTAACTTTTATTATCAATTTTATTTTTCTGCTGGATGGGAACATTTCAGGTTGGGGAGGATAGTAAAGAAGATTATAGACTTTGTCCAAACATATAATGAAGCCTTGGAGCTTGCTTTTTCCGTGTTAAAAACTGGATAGATTTTTTCAATCGCCAGTTTTCTCTTGAAATTTGAAATGCTTTTTTTCACAATGGTATTTATAGTTTTATTGCAAGAGGTAATCTCATTAGATGCTTCTGCAGTGAAATGCTTGGTCAGTTACTATATCAAAGCACACATCTGATTTTGGCTGAGATTCTCTCTTGTTGGACAAATCTGGCGTAAGAAATGCTGGAGTAGACAAAAATGCTTGGACACTTCAGTTATACCTGAATGCTACGGATACTGATGTATTTCTACTACTCAGTAGGCTGAAGAAATTCTGATCCTTTAGGTCAAAACTGGTTAGGGATAGAAGTGAAGTTATAAAGTGAGCATACACAAATATAACACCAGAATTTGTCTAGGTGTCTCGATGATGGAGTTACTCATTGGCCAAGCTATGGATCTCACCGTTGTTGCGATTGACTTGATTGGTATGGAGATGATTTTTACTTGCTAGATTGATGATTTCCTGTTGCTGAACTGTTAATACAAATCTGGAATGGTGTGTATTGTTGGTCGCTCTATATATAAATAGTATACAGACATACACAGACGATATGTTTTGTTGAGCAGTCTGACTTCGGTGAATATAAATTAATCGTCCCAGGGTAGAACCAGGTTTAACTGTAATCGGGTTTGTGAAAGAAGAAAGGTAGAAGATGCTGCCAGATTGTGTGCATTTGTTTTTCTTAGCTATAAGTTTGCTACAAGTGTAGTGTGTATCTTATCTGGGAGCATTAAGGGAATTGAATTAGTATTGGCATTTGAGTATTGTTTTGGCATGCATGCATGCAATGCTATATGGTGGATGTATAACCAGATTTGGACTGCATAATCTGCTTATAATTTGCTGCTTTTCTGTTTTTACGTTTGCCGGTAGTGTGTTTAATGTGCTCTCTGCTTCTCAGAGCGATTACAAAAATGTTCAGTAAGCTTGGATTTGCCTCTGCAATATGGAAAATACTTTTTAGGGTATGAATGAGATTTGTTAAAATGTTTGGCATTATTTCTTTATACAAATCTATAATTTTATAAAAGGTAATTAGCACAAAACGTCTCTACATTTCAATATTATTGTGCATTGCGTGCCTATTTTTTATGTTTTTTGGCATTTTCATCTTTATTTTCACATTTTATTGCAAAAATCATCGTTTTCATCTATATTCTGAATTAAAAGTTGTGAAATGACGAATGTACATTTCTATTTAGATAACACAAAAAGAAAGACTAGAAAAATAAAGATCAAATTGTTACTTTACTCCCAAAATTTTCTAAGATGTACAAATAATTTTCAAATATATATATATAATTTTATCTTCTTCCCGCGCCCCTTTGTTTTCTTCTCGATTTCCCTGTGCGTAGTTTATCTTGATTTATTTCAGCGGAGAAGTGGAAAAGAGCTTCAATGAAGACTTGTACGTTACAATTGCGGGATTTGTACCGCAGCGTGAATTCCATTCTATGGTTCATATTCAGTGAGCTGTCTCTTTCCTTCTCTATGTTCTTCTTCACACATATAACAAGCACCCAAAATGTCTTGATTCATAAATTCAGTGATAAATAATCGAATGACCTATGGATGGAAGGTTAATAAATTGATGCCGATTCTGTCGAGAAACCAAAGAACCCATTTGAAAAATTTGTACCAAAAAGTCTTCTCTGGGTTTCTGCAGTGTTTTGTGTTGTGCAAAAGCATGTTCCTCACATAGAAGCTTCTGTGTCTATAGGGTGTTTGAAAGGTAAAATATTTATTGCCCTCTCTATTAAACCTCTCAATAGAGAGATGTAGATGGGAAACAAAGCTTTCTGTAAGTGGCGAAATGGGTTCTTTACTGCAATATCAAGTCTCTATCTCATTTGACTAGTGACTTTTTTGTTGATTAAGGCCATATAAATCTGTTGTTTGTTCAATTAGCTTATATGAAAGTATATGGGGGTTGATAGTGGCTGTTTACGGTGAGAGTTCTGAAGCTTTATGTGGTGGTTGGTGAGATGGAGGCCGACACCTCCATGAAGTCTCCAAAACAACGTATGGCGTGGGATGGGGTGGATGAAGTTATTTTTGTTTTTTATTTTTTTTTAATTATTTGTTTGGAATTTATTTGTATTTTTAAAAAAATTGGGAGAAGCAATTTGTTCTTTATTTTTATTATTATTTTTTTTTAATATGATAGTATATTCGTTATTTCACAACTTTTAATTGAGAAAATGAATAAAAATGATGATTTCCATAATGCAGGTGAAAATAAGTGCCAAAATGTCAAAAAAAAAAAAAGTTAAAAAGTAGGAAAGTTTTGCACAATAATATTAAAAAATAGGAACGTTTTGTGCTAATTATTACCCATTTTATAAACTAAATACGATAATCCTTGCTTTTGGGTATAGAGTTTACAATGTTTCTTTGTTACACATTATTCTTAATATTTTCTTCCATTTGTGACTGACTATTCTCGGAAGATAAATAGGAAAATGGGAATAAAGATATCCTTCCACTAAAAAAAGGTTTTAGTATATGGAAACAAATTAATGTTACCCCAAAAATAAGATTGCCCTTTTTATACAACAATATTTCAGTTAAAAAATAAAAATAAAAATCAAGAAGTTAATTTTTTTTATGATCTTTAATCATGCCTACGAAGAAGAATTTCGCACTGATTTCTCGTAACCTACAAGATTCATTGGCTTTCCTTCAATGTTTTCAGTTATAATATATGTTTAAATAATAATAAGTCATTTTTTTTTTATCAAATGCCTCATTTCGAATAAGAAAAGAAAAATAAAATAGAGAGAGAGAGA
>CAIGRK010079224.1:0-12128 GCA_903798315.1 Fraxinus greggii
TAGAAGATCCTTACAACTTCTAAATTTCATAAATGACAACACCTTAGTATCCATGTCTGAGGGGTTATATTATTTGTGTACCTTTCAAGTATTATCACCTCTTGTGATTCATCATTTTTAATGAAATGTAGTCTAACATCAATATATTTGGCACGTTTGTGAAAAATAAGATATTTGCATAGATGCATTGGAGATAGATTATCAAAATATACCGCCACATAATTACTCAAAACAAAAAGTCCATGAAGCAAAGCCCTAAGCCACAAAGTCCCTTTAATTGCTTCAGTGGTAGTAATATATTCTGCTTCTGTCGTGGATAATGCAACTATGTACTATAGTTGTGATTTCTAATTAACGCAAGAGCTAGATGAAGTAAACACATAGGAGAAAGTCGATTTTCTATTATTCCTATCGCCCACATAGTCGCATCTACAAAACCTCTCAGTTTCACTCTGTTGCTGATATCAAACTTTAGATTTACATCGCCAATCCCTTTCAAATAACTTAACAACCATTTTAAGGCTTTCCAATGCTTGGGATCCGAATTAGACATGACCAATTAAAAGTACTAATAGCAGAAACTAAATCCGATCTAGTGTAAACCATCAAATACATAATAGATCCAATCACATTAGAAAATGGAATCTTACTTATGTATTCTATTTCCTTTTCATTATATGGAGTCTGATCTTTGGATACCACAAAATAGTTTAACTAAAGGTAATGTAACATGTTTGCAATCATGCATACCAAATCTTATTAACACATTTGAAACATAAGTAGACTAATGCAAAAATAACATACAAATTGACATATCTCTTTCAATTTCCATACATAATATTCTCTTAGCTTTAGCTAGATCTTTTATGTCAAATTCGTCATTCAACTTTGTTTTTATCTTACTTATCAACTTAGGTGATGAACCAACTAAGAGCATACATACACGTAGAGCAATAAAAACATAGTCATTATTAGCATCATCATGTTGAAAATACAAGCAATGATTAATCTTACTTCTTTGAAATCCTATAATGAGTACAAAAGAATAAATTTTTTATACCATTGTCTAGTTGACTGCTTTAAGCCATATAAAGACCTTTTAAGAAGGTACACATGATTAGGTTTTAGTTTATCTTTAAAACCTTTTATTTGATTTATAAAGATTTGTTCGTCAAGTTCACTATCTAAAAAACCAATTTTTACACGAAGTTGTTCAAGTTCCCAGTCAAAATGTGCAACCAATATAAGCATGACCCTAATAGTGGTGTACTTAACAACTGGTAAAAAAGTATCATTATAATCAATACCCTCCTTATGTGTATATTCTTTAGCCACTAACCAAGCTTTAAACATTAAGGGTTCAGATGTATTAGTGCCCAAAAAATAGTCTAACTAAGCTTGATCGTTGGGTAGGCATTGTAGGGTTATATTTCCATCCTCCTTTTTAGTTTCGTTAATTCAACAAAATAAAGCTAATTAACTGAAATCATTTTTTTCGTTTGTTGTTGGAAATTTTAATAGAACGTAAGGGTAATCTACAAAATAAAAAGAAAATAAGGAAAAAACATTTAATTTAACCCAAATTTTAAAAACCTAAGTAAAACGTTTTTGTAACAAATCCAAATCCTAAGATTTGAAGTGTTACATGACCTTTTTCAGTTGAAAATTATCAAATAGTTTGTCTTTTTTGCAATTGGAAATAACTTATCCAGTAAGATTTTTTCCCAATAATTTCACTTTTAATCTCTTCAGATTCCAGATTCATGAAAAGGAAATAAATAGTAATTGAGGTTGTCTCCGACTCTCCGTATAAATAGAATAATTCTATAGTGTTCATTTTAGTCTAGGATTTCATGATTGTATATTTACATGATCAATGGCTTTTCAAGACGTCCTATTTTGTCCTGAACTCAAATCATTGATAGTGGTGACTCACTGGATACTTACTAATGCCATATGAGTTGATGGCAGAAATTTTTCATAAATTAACTATACAAGATGATATATATGAGGACTAATTTGATTTAGCATTTTAGCTCTGCATCCAATAAGGTTATTGTTATGAATTTTGATTGAAACCAGAAGAAAAGCAAAACACCACCTGGTTAATAGAGGCAACATAAGCGACAATAACTGTCTACATACAAATCATCACACGAGACTTCAGATTCTTGGGGAAAGACGAGTGATTTGTGTGTAGATTATTATTAACATAACAAATTAAAATAATTACAACATAAGTAGAGAGTTAGAAAACAAGTTCTAGAAAGTCACATCAATGATGCTGTCTCAAACTGGTGTGACCTTCCCTTCGTACAAGTACGTTCAAAATTACACGACTTCAAGATAAAACTCTTATAGCTTACAATCAGTTCTTCTTCTATGGACACAACCACGAAGAGATAAAGAACGAGCATTTATCGAGTTGACAAAAACTTTAGGAAAACAAGTTACGTTTAAAATCATGAAAATTACCTCCTTTTATAGGGGCAAATTCAACACTCACAATTAATCCATTTAAAACTAAGACTTCTAAATTCTTATTAAATCTGAAATAAAAATCAAAACTGAAAATTAAAAAGGGTTTTAATTTAAACTGAACAACGCCCTGCAAGTAAGTTCAGGACCCTTTTCTTTCATTATACGTTTTTTGTTGATTTATACTGGAAATACTGTCGAGTAGTGCGTATCACATGAGCTAGCATTATACGATTGGTTTGTCATTTGTGTTTAATGTTCTTGCACGGAGCAAGTTAAATTTTAATTTTAAAATACCGAATAATCTCTTTGCATTATTTGTTGGATCAATACGAAATAAGAAGTAAGCAAGCTGAAACTGAATTAAGTGGGATTGAAGATGCAACATTTCATTTTCATTTTGTCTAATGCACTTGAGCTTTCAATGATTACTAGCCTGTGGCAATGCGACCTGGGAAATTAGAGCAATTCTATTCATTCAGCCATTGAAGTTGAAGAATTTAATAAATCAATTCATGTGGTAAATTTCAAGAATTGAAAAATAAGAGATAATTGAGTGATTAATTTCCTTATCGATTGAAGACAATGAACAGTAGGAAGGATAGTATTAACCAGCTAAGTATGAAATATCCGACTACTCGAGTTGGCCCCACGTCCTCTGGTTCCTGCAAAACGCAACTGGTTCGATCACACCGGATGAATATTTTCAAGTCGACAAAATACTCGAGCTTTCCAGATTTTTTACCTAGTAGAAAATATATTTACAAAAACCGAAAAAAGAAAATGACTTCTCAGGCTTTATCCTTAACTACGTACAGTTAAAAATGTAATTTTGCCAGGCCCAGTAAAATTTTTAATTTATTTACCGGAGGAGGAGGGATTTCTGTAGGAGTTTGAGTTATGTCGACTTCAAAGGGCCACATGTATCTGTCTGGTTTCTCATTTCTTGCTAAACTCCAGTCATAAAGTCTTCTCTCCTCTACTGAAGATAATATAGAATGTGATTCCTGACCACAAAAAAATTACGTTATTCAAAATATGTTTAGTCGGGAGGAAGAAAAAGAACGATCGATGGAGATTTAACTCTTAAGAGCTCCAACTCCTTGCTAAGCTCTTCTTCAGATGAACCCTTGTTCATCACTTCTGCAACCTTGTTCTTGTATTGAACTGTAACCTGCAAGATATGAATATTGGGTGGGTAAAAACTGGAAACTTGGTTTTTCCTTTATTGCTTCATTATGTTGAAATTTTAAGGACCTCATCATATGAACACGCCTTTCGAAGCCCAAGTCTCCCATAGTGATCTGCATCAGTAATTGCTGCACTCTAAAGAATACTTCGTTAACCAACTGTAAGCTCCGGATATGGTGACGATTTTACTGTTATGTATAAGTGAGATGAAAATAATAACGGGTTACTCAAATAAAAACATTGGTGTTTCAAGGTGGAAACTCGAGTCATTGTGGTATCGACACTCAAAAAAGTTCAAACCAGCAATATTTCCGTCTAAGGTTTAAATGAGTTGTCAGATTAGAAGCCCAACTAAGACTTAGATTAGCCAAAATATATTCTTCAACAAATCAAAACGGGAACAGGAAATGAAAATATCCAATGATCGATGTTAATTACTTACCAATACCACGAATAGCCTTTTCGACATTAAGAGCCGATATCAAAGATGGAGGCCCTTTTAGAACTTCGACTGGCATCTCCCACTCTGGTTCGGCCTCTGTTGTGCTTTCAGCTGACAAATCATCGGTGGAGCTTCTACAAATGAGCAATTTTCTGGGAGCAAAATATGTTGGAAATGGACATGAAACTATGTTGTAACATTTTGATGGCGCAAAATTATGACAAGCAAAATAAGCAGTTGCAGAGGTAGTGGAGGACGAGACCATGTTTATAATATTCATTCTATGACTTAACTTTTGTGAAATTAATTTGCTTCTTTTAGTTGTAGTTTTTTTACAAAGTGGATAACGCTAAAGTCTCTTATTACCAAACAAACCCTATCCTTAAGGTTGTCTTTAAACTTTTGCCAAGAGCTACATATAATTTATATTTTAATTTTTTTGATCAGCGAAAAATAATAAAAACAAATTTTAAAATTTTAATGTCAATACATGGCTAACATCTGTTTAAATTCTATGATATGATTGCAAAAAATTTCTTTGCTTTACTAATTTGTCTTACTCGATTACTCAATATCATCCTATATGTAGAAAGAAAATCGTGCTAGCAAAACTCATTTAGAATATGTGAAATGTGTGGATGACAAGAAATATTCGATTTTCTGCCCATGAAAATGAGTCTTTCTATTATACTCTACAAGGATGAACATCACCCGGATAGAACAAATTGTAGTAGGACTCACTAGGATTCTTCTTCACCATTATTTACATATTACAACCTATATATATATACTGTTATTTTTTTAATTCCCATTTTAAATAATTACATTTGAGTTAAAATGGAGGTGGAGGAAGAGGAGGAAGTCTCAACCTCATTTTGCAAGTTTCTCAGCAAATAGACAAGGGTTACCACATCGTATCACTTTGTTGTTTAGTAAGAAAAGTGATGGGATTGTTTCACACTTGATTATCGACTTTATGTCAAAAATAAACACATCATTACTTTGTAAACCGCTACAAAATAAGGTGGAGGTTATGACGCAACGCCAAAGACACAAAAGTATGAAAACGAGCATTTGACTCTAGCTCTAGGAAGCAAGTTTAGAAACGTAGTGAAGCCCCTTGGTCGTAGGATAAAGGGCCAAGCATTAATGGAAATTCCGGCTGCAAGCCTTGAACCTTTAAATAATGCTAATTGGGCTGTGCAAGTCCATTGTT
Organism: Fraxinus greggii; assembly: GCA_903798315.1. Lineage (NCBI taxonomy): Eukaryota > Viridiplantae > Streptophyta > Magnoliopsida > Lamiales > Oleaceae > Fraxinus > Fraxinus greggii. Next base: position 5,328 of record CAIGRK010079224.1, read on the forward strand.
CGACAGATGTTTGCTATTAAGCTTGATATGTATTAAAATAAACAATTCCAAATGTACTATTATTTTTAATTAATATCTGAAATAATTATATCATGTATACGCTGTCATTAAATCACTCCATAAGGTAATTATAACCGAAAAAACCTAAACACGCGACATCTTGTGTTGCAATTAATTCCTTTCCAAACCCGGATTTTAACACAAAAAATTCAAAGTAAACAATCCACATCGCATCATGGAAGAAGCTGGTACTAGGTTTTCTTTTTGTATTACAAGTTCAAATTATTTCTTCACTGCAATCTGCAAGTTAGGTTCTGTCACTGTGTATGATTTGGGGATTACTGCAACCTCCTCAGATTTTTCGCAAACGAAGGTAAAACCAATAGTTTGTGCATAAATTCCATCGTGATACAAAATCTTTGTTTACTCTAATCAATTTCAACCGTATGAATGTGCATAATATGAAGAACCAGTGATGCATTACTTCATCAATTTATTGGAATTTCACTTCTTAACATCACCACCTCTGCACATTCCTCGAAGACGTGCATTCATTTTTGGTTGTGAATTTCGTGCATATTGTTAAGACTTGATATTCTATCTTAAAATATCAATCTTGTTGAAAGGATTAGCCCAAACCTTCATAAATTTGTCTATCTTTTCATATCCCTTAACACATGTTGAATGAAAGTTGAATTCCGAAATTGTTTGATTTGGAATATATTTCGGGATTAGGCATTATATCATGCCGAATGTGGTGAATTATTTAGACAGATTTCTGTAAGAAATCAAACAAAGCTGAAGCAAAAATGGAGACGAAAAGAATACTGTTGTTATATTCGCATTCAATTTTCTTGATATATATTTACAGGAAACTGTGCATCTATATATAGAAGGAAAAAAGGAAATTGCCATACGTAAAGGACAGAGAATATATAGGTGGTAAAACAAAAATATCTAATTATAGAACCTTCAGTAGAAATAACCAGTATAAATAACCAACTAAGATGAGCAATTACAGAAATGCCTATGCCAAGTCAGATGGCTGCTAGTTTGCTGATTGTGCTGTTGGGTGCTCCTGGTGGTGTCATCATATTCCAATACCCCCCACAAGATAGAGAATATATGTAAATTATTCCCGTCTTGAAGAGATGAGCTGAGAGAATGTGGAATGGCAGAGACTTGGTAAAGATATCAGCTAGTTGAGATTGTGTGGAGACATGAGCATGCTTAATGCTTCCTTCCTAAATTTTGTGACGAATCAAGTGGCAGTCGACTTTAATATGTTTTGTACATTCATGAAATATAGGGTTGGCAGGTATATACAGTGCGGCTTGATTATCGCAATAGAGGATGGCAGGATGTGGATGATTAACAATCAAGTCAGCAAGTAATTGTTTTAACCAAGTGAATTATGAATAAGTGGTGGACATGGCACGGTATTCTGCTTCAGCTCAAGAACGAGATACAACACTTTACTTCTTGGATTTCCAAGAGATGAGAGAATCTCCTAAGAAGATGCAAAAGCCAGTGACAGACCTTCTGGTGTCAGGACAAGTGGCCCAATCTGAATTACAAAATCTTTTGAGGCTAATGGAAGATGATGAAGAGAGAAGAATTCCTTGCCCAGAAGCACGTTTAAGATACTTGAGAATTTTGTTTGCAGCAGCAAGGTGAGTAGTGGAAGGATGAGCCATGAATTAACTATGAGTTTGAACACTATAACTAATCTCTGGTCTGGGTATAGTAAGTTACAAGAGTCGGCCAATAAGTCTTCGATAGACACTTGGATCAGGTAAAGGAAGGCCAGAATCTTTGCAGAGTTTATGATTTTGTTCAATAGGGATTTTGGCAGGTTTTGATCCTAGTGCACCTGAGACTGCCAGAATGTCTAAGGCGTATTTACGTTAGCAAAGGTGAAAACCAAGAGGAGACCTGCTACCTCAATGCCGAGAAAATAACGTAAATGCCCAAGATCTTTGATTTGGAAATGTTGGTTCAAAAACCTTTTGATAACATCAATTGAATCAAGAGAATTGCTAGCCACAATAATGTTGTCGACGTATACTAGTAAGGCAGTGAAATGTTTTCCATCAGGCCAGGTGAACAAACTATAATCTAATTTAGACTGAATGAAGCCAAAGGAGATAAGGGAAGTGGAGAATTTAGAATACCATTGCCTAGAGGCCTGTTTAAGGCCATAAAGGCTGCGAAGTAGTTTGCAAACCTGACCATGATTGCCTTTATTGTATCCAGGAGGCCTCTTCATATAGATTAAGCATTGTTGACGTCGAATTGTTGGAGATGCCATCCTTTAATGGCAGCTAGAGTAGAATAGTCCTAACAGTAACCATTTTAGCAACTGGGGAGAAAGTTTCATGATAGCCTACCCCTTCTCGTTGAGTGAATCCTTTGGCTACTAAGCGAGCTTTCTTTGTTTCCACCGTGCCGTCAGATTTGTACTTAGTCTTTAACACATATCTACAATCAATAGCATCCTTTCCAGGTGGGAGATTAGTAATAATCCAGGTGTTATTAACCCCTAATGCATCAAGTTCAGCCTTTATTGCCTTGCACCATTCTCGATCCTTAACAGCTTGTTTATATGTTTGTGGATCAGTGTGTGAGGAAATAGAAGTGGTGAAGGCCAAGTGAGTTGGTGACAGTCTTTGATAGGAAAGCGGATGTGTTAAAGGGAATGTCACAACATGATTGTGCAGGAAATTTGGATACAGGTTGAGTAAGTAAGTTGAGGGTAACTTGTTGACAGTGGAAATCTTGAAGGTATTGAGGGGCTCTTCGAGTCCTAGTTGATCTTCTAAGCGTATTTTCAATGGAGGACTGAGGTGAGGAGGCAATTGGAGGTTCATCATGAGAGCCTAAACCCGAATGTGTAGGAGAAAAATGAGTGTTGGGGGATAATGAAGGAGAAAGAGGTGTAGTTACAGGATTCATAGAAGATGATTGAGGTGGAGTGGAAATGTTAGGTGAGGGATTTATGACCTGACGAAAAATGGTAGCAGGAAGAAAAGGGACATGATTGGTTGTGTCATTCATTTGAAATGGAAAATGTCTTTCATGGAAAACAACATCACGAGATATGAATATTGATTGTGTGTTAAAGTCTAGGAGTTTGTATCATTTCACACCAAAAGGATAACCAAGGAAAACATATTTTCTTCCTCGAGGATCAAATTTCTTTCGTTCGCTAGACAGAGTGGAGGCAAAACATAGGCAGCCAAATGTTTTCATGTGTGAGTATGATGGTTTCTTGCCAAATAACAACTCAAAGGGGGTTTTGTTTGACAATAAAGGTGTTGGGACTAGATTAATTACATATACGGCATTTAAAATACAATCATTCCAGAATTTTGTAGGGATTTTGGCTTGAATTTTAGAGATCAAGCTATGTTCAAGAGGTGTTGATGTTTTCTTTCAACAACCCCATTTTGTTGAGGGGAATCAACACAGCTTCTATGATGAATAATGCCCTTTTTTATTGAAGAAATCCTTCATTTGAAATTCTAGGCCATTATTACTTCGGAGGATCTTGATCTTAGCACTAAACTATGTCTCCACCAAATTATAGAATGCTACTAGACAGGCTCTAGTGTCAGATTTTGTTTTAAGAAGATAGACACAAGTGCTTCTAGAGAAACTATCAACAATGGTTAGAAAGTACTTGGATCTATCATAAGCTTCTATAGAGCTTGGTCCCCAAAAGTCATAGTGAATGATTTCGAATTTTTGTTTAGAGTTATGTGTGCTGTCAGGAAAATGTAATCTATGTTGCTTTGCAAGTGGACATACACAACAAGGAACATTGTTAATGCCAGATAAATCATTCTTAACAACAAGATCAGAAATTAAATTCAACTTTGAGAAAGGTGTATGGCAACCCTAATGTGCCATCGTTGAGACAAAACGGAATTTCTAGAAGAAACTGAAACAAACATGTTCTTATGTAAAGAAAAATGATCAATTAAGGTAGTTGGAGACACTTCAGTGACTAGCAGGTGATATAAACCATTCCTCATTTCACCATGCCAATCATGGTCCAAGATGAAACGTCTTGAATAAAGCAAAAGTGTGAGAAGAAAATGAAACAGCAAGTGTGAGAGTTAGACAATTATTTTACAGAAATTAGATTAAAATTAAATAAGGGTATGCATAAGACGTTCTTCAAGATAAGATTGCTTGTGAACCTAACCGTGCTTACATGACTGACTGGTGCTGTGCTTCCATTGGGTAGATTGATAGTGCATGGGAGTTTAGAAGTAATGGATGTAAAAATGAAGTATTGCATATTAAATGGTCTGTTGCACCAGTGTCTATGATCCAAGGTAAGGAAGTAAAATTTTGTTCTGTCTGGGCTGAAGAGCATAGGCATAGAGATATACCGGACATGTTGATATCTCGTGGACTATTGGTTGTGGGGTTGAAAGCTATCTAGGATTAGTTAATTGAGTGTGTAGCAATAGCAGCATTCCTTGGCTGAATTAGGGCCAACGGTTGTTTATATTGATCTTTGCCAAAAATCATTTTCTCCTCAGCCATTTCTTCTTGCTCCAGAGTGGTCAGGTTTGCAAAGAAGCCATATGTCTTACCCCTTGTTATGGAGCTTATGTCTAGGTGGATACCCATTTAATTTGTAATACTTATCCATCATATGTCCGACATGAGGCAATGACTACAAATCAGTGCCTCAACATTCCCAGCCTTGAAGCAATGCTCCAAAAGATGACCATTTATATGGCAGTGAGTACAATATGGTCTTTCATGTTTTTTAGGGAATGACTTCCTGGCATTAGGTTTGGCAGGAGTGTAACTCCTTTTGATAATGAAAGCCATAGAACCGGGAGAATGTATGCCAGTCAATATGGTGTGTTGTTTTTCTTGTTGTTGTATCATAGAAAAGATTTTATTCACAGAGGGGTAATGGGTCCAATATCATAACTTGATCTCTGACGTTACTATAGGACTCATTTACTCCCATTAGAAATTGAATCAAATAGTCTAGTTGGTATTTATCCAAGAGAATTTTAAGTTTTCCACAGTTGCAATCTGAAATTGGATCATAGACAGCCAATTCATCCCACAATGATTTCAGTTTACCATAATAAATACTTACAGGATCTTGGTTTGCTGCAGGGCTGCCAAAGTTTTCTTTAGTTGGAATATGCGAGGCCCATTCTGCTGAGTAAATCGATCCTTTAGTTCTGCCTAGATTTCTGAAGCATCATCTACCAATGCTGTGCTAGATTTTAGGGTCTGGGTAATCGAGTTTTCCAGCCAAGGTACGAACTGATCATTGCATCATTCCCATGCTTCAAAGAGTGGATCATCAATGTCCTTGGGCTTAACTAACATACCATTGATGAAGTTGAGCTTAGTTTTTCCTCTAAGTCCTCGACACATGGCCCAGGACCAGGTTGTATAATTATCTGAAGTAGTTCTGGAACCAATGAGACCGAACGGCTATCTCCATGGTCCAGATAGTAAGGATTAGTAATATTGTTGAAATCAAGAAATGGGGATGGAGGAATGGAAGAGTTCGGATTAGTTGAATCAGTAACCATAGTTGGGTCAGGTTTTGCTGGGTTTTTTTTATTCATTCCAAACTTTGCTCTGATATCATGTAAGAAATCAAACAAGGCTGAAGTAAAAGTGGAGAGCAAAAGAATACTGTTGTTATATTCTCATTCAATTTTCGTGATATATATCTACAGGAAAATGTGCAACTATATATAGAAGGAAAAAAAGGAAGAATGCTATATGTAAAGGACAGAGAATATACATGTGGCAAAACAAAAATAACTAATTCTAGAACTTTCACTAGAAATAACCAACTAAGTTGAGCAATTACAGGGATGCCTAAGCCAAGTCAGATGGCTACTGGTTTGCTGTTTGTCCTACTGGTTTGCTGATTATGCTGTTGTGATGAATTAAGTGTGACAATTTTGTAGAAGTTAAGTCACATTTTGTTCTCTATATGGTCACACGTTTTTTGTTGATTATCTAGCTTATGTTATAGTAGCTAGTTAGACTTGTTTAGTTCTATTACAGGTTGATGTAATTGACAAGTAGGAGTAGTAGTAATAGGCAGAATTATGTACAGAATATCATTTTATTTTGTATCATGTATGCCTATATGAAAGGGAGTTGTGTACTGTCAGAAAAGTTGATTCAATCAATCTAAGTTTCCCTCCTCTTTGTCTTCCATACTCTAACAGTGGTATCAGAGCTCCTAGGATCTTTGAAGGATCGAAAAGTGCTGAAAAAACTGAAGGAGATGGATGAGGTGAAGAAACTGTCCAAACCAGTAAGGAAGAACAAACTGGTGAGCTTCACGTAAATATGGTAAGCGTCTTCCATATACGATGAGTGTAGCGTATATCCGATAATTCCTCTATTTTCTTAACAAAACAGAGTCTTTCTTGAAAATTCGGTATGCACATTGTAGATNATTTTGCATCATGTATGGCTATGTGAAAGGCCAGTAATCTTGATTCAATCATTCGAAGTTTCCCTTATCTTTGTCTTCCATACTCTAACAGTGGTATTAGAGCTTCCATGATCTTTGAAGGATAAAAAAAAGTACTAAAAAAATTGAAGGAAAAGGGTGAGTTGAAGAACAAAATCAGTGAGCTGAGTGCAAATTCGGTACCTTAAAAATACCAGCAAATACGAGAGAAAACCAGTGAGAACCCTTCATAAATAGCTGAGTGATTTAGTGAGAAAGTGATATGGTTTCGAGTGGATTTTCAGCACCTTTACCTCAGCATTCACAGGAGAGAACTA